>JAXCGZ010012008.1:7500-27500 GCA_037179515.1 Halocaridina rubra
ATATATATATATATATATATATATATATATATATATATATATATATATATATATATATATATATATATATATATATATATATATATATATATATATATATATATATATATATATATATATATATATATATATATATATATATATATATATATATATATATATATATATATATATATATATATATATATATATATATATATATATATATATATATATATATATATATATATATATATATATATATATATATATATATATATATATATATATATATATATATATATATATATATATATATATATATATATATATATATATATATATATATATATATATATATATATATATATATATATATATATATATATATATATATATATATATATATATATATATATATATATATATATATATATATATATATATATATATATATATATATATATATATATATATATATATATATATATATATATATATATATATATATATATATATATATATATATATATATATATATATATATATATATATATATATATATATATATATATATATATATATATATATATATATATATATATATATATATATATATATATATATATATATATATATATATATATATATATATATATATATATATATATATATATATATATATATATATATATATATATATATATATATATATATATATATATATATATATATATATATATATATATATATATATATATATATATATATATATATATATATATATATATATATATATATATATATATATATATATATATATATATATATATATATATATATATATATATATATATATATATATATATATATATATATATATATATATATATATATATATATATATATATATATATATATATATATATATATATATATATATATATATATATATATATATATATATATATATATATATATATATATATATATATATATATATATATATATATATATATATATATATATATATATATATATATATATATATATATATATATATATATATATATATATATATATATATATATATATATATATATATATATATATATATATATATATATATATATATATATATATATATATATATATATATATATATATATATATATATATATATATATATATATATATATATATATATATATATATATATATATATATATATATATATATATATATATATATATATATATATATATATATATATATATATATATATATATATATATATATATATATATATATATATATATATATATATATATATATATATATATATATATATATATATATATATATATATATATATATATATATATATATATATATATATATATATATATATATATATATATATATATATATATATATATATATATATATATATATATATATATATATATATATATATATATATATATATATATATATATATATATATATATATATATATATATATATATATATATATATATATATATATATATATATATATATATATATATATATATATATATATATATATATATATTTATTTATTTATTTATTTATTTATTTTTTCAAAAGTGTGACACCGGAACAGGCAGAAACTGCCCTCGTCAATAAAGGCCCGGGCACGAGAAAATACCAAGACAAAGGAAAAGAAAAAGTTTAAGGGCAAGGCAGAGATGGGGTAATGTCACATAAATGAAAACGACAGACCGAAAAAATAGACAAAGTACAGAGGACCCAGAGATATGAAGGACTACGCTCTGAGATGACAATGAATCTGCTTTTTGAAGGATGAAAGGTCATAAGAATTAGGAAAGATGAAAGGAGGAAGAGAGTTCCAGAGTCTGGAGGTAGATGGGAAGAAGCAGTCACTGCACTGACCAATCCACAAGCTACAAATCTCCACACAGTACCTGTGAGATGAGGCCGCTTGGTGAGTGTTACTCTGCCTCGGCAGTGGAGGAGGGATGCAACTCGCCAACTCATCAGAGCAGCGATGGAAGTAGTAGCGATAGTAAAGTGAAAGGGAAGATACTTTACGGCGAAGAGAGAGAGAATCCAAGTTAGAAGTAAGAGAAGGATCACTAATGAGTCTGACTACCTTAGATTGAACCCTATCAAGAAGATAATAAAGGAAGAAGCACCCCAGATGTGCGAGCAGTATTCTAAGCAGGGGCGGATAAGACCTTTGTAAATTTTAAGTAACTGCAATGAAGATAAGTAATGACGAAAACGAAACAAAACCCCCAATTTTTTTTATGAAGATTTAGAAATTTGCATTATGTGATTCCTCCAAGACAAGTTAAAATCTATATGGATTACTAAGATGTTGATAGAGTTAAGAGGGTAAATTTAATTAGTTTCGAAGACAATAGGGTTATCAAGAGGAGAAGATAAAGAGATAGCCAGAAGCTGTGTCTTGGAGGCATTGGATTTAACTAAATTTTGAGTGCCCCACTCAGATACTCTCTGCAAATTGGAGTTAAGAGTAGAAGAAAGAGTGATACGAGATTGATTACGAGAGACAGATGAAGGTTGTGAAGAAAAAGCAGAGGAAAAGTGAAGGGTAGAATCATCAGCAAAGGTATGAAGAGGAGAGGAAGATGGGGATTGTAGAAGATCATTGATGAAGAGAAGGAAGAGAGTAGATGAAAGAACAGAGCCCTGTGTAACACCACTGGTAACAGAGAAAGGGCTAGAAGTTGCGCCATCAACAACTATAGGTATAGAATGGTCAGTTAGAAAACTGGAAATCAGAGAACAAAAAGAAGGGGTAAAGCCATAGGCAGGGAGTTTGGTCAACAGAGCCTTGAGCCAGACTCTGTCACAAGCCTTTGAGATATCAAGGTCGACGACAAAGGATTCCCCATAGATCCTCAGAGAAGATGACCATACATGAGTAAGATAGGACAGGAGATCACCAGTGGGTCTTGCCTTGCGGAAGCCGTACTGGTGATCGGAAATAAGTGAGTTAGATTCAAGGCATTTCAAGAAGTGAGCATTGAGCAAAGTTTCGAAAACTTTAGCAATACTGGAGGTTAGGGCAATAGGTCGGTAGTTAGAAGGAATAGAGTAGTCACCCTTTTTAGGAACAGGTTGAACTGGAGCATGCTTCCAAGATGAAGGATAGATACTTTTTGACAGAATGAAGCAAAAAAGACTGCAAAGCAAGGGAGCCAATTCATCTGCAAACTCCTTAAGGAACCTTGCAGAGATACCATCGGGACCAGATGCCTTGTTGGTCTTTAGCGAGTGAAGAACCTTATGAACTTTGCGTGAAGAAAGAATAAGGGGGGGGGGCTTAGGGTTAGAGAGAGGAAAAGATTGAAGAACAGGTGCGCTGGTTTGTTGATGGAAGAGTTGGCAGAAAAATGAGAGCCAAAGAGAGTGGGTTTGTCAGTGGGAGAGCAAGCTATAGAACCATCAATACGAATGAGAGGTGGAAAGATTGAGTTACAGAAGTTTTTGCAGAGGTTTTTGGCTAAGGACCAGAAGCATTTGTCGGTGGGAGAGGAGTTAAGGTCATCAACATTCCTTCTTATAAAGGAAGCCTAAGACCTTCGAATCTGAGCAGTACAGCGATTCCTAGCTATAATAAAAGCAGAGCGAGGTAAATCGGAAGGAGAGGCTAGGTAAGATCGGTGAGCCTGATTCCTAGTTTGGATAGCCATGGAGCAGGCACTTTCAAATCAAGGTTTAGGGAGAGAAAAAGGTTTTTTAGAAGAGGGGATGTAAGCCTCCATTCTCGTGGTCATGATCTCGGCAACTTTTAGAGCTACCTGATCAGGGTTGCGGGACCAAAAGCAGTAGTCATCCCATGAGAAGTCAAAGGCGGCACTGAGTAGGGGGGATTGTTGGTTGGGGAGCGAAAAAGAAAGAGACTGAGATCATAGAGTGGTCATTTTTACCAGGATGGGAAAGCACAGAATAAGAGTACTTTGAAGGGTTAGAAGTCAAAAATAGGTCAATAGTATTTGCAGCATGTTCGTGACGATCAGGAACGCAAGTAGGATGTTTAAGAATTTGCTTCAGATCTTGGGTAATAGAGAAAGCAAGGGCCTTGCTTCCTCCCACATCAGTGTGAGAAGAATGAAGATACTCACTGTGATGTATATTCAAGTCTCCAATGTAGAGAACTTCGGCATGTGGGTTAGAAGATACCAAGATATATATGTATATATATATATATATATATATATATATATATATATATATATATATATATATATATAATATATATATATATATATATATATATATATATATATATATATATGAATCATTTTTTACCCCGACCGGGACTCGAACCTAGGACTTTTGATTACTAAGTCAAGGCGCTACCACTACACCACAGAAGGTTAAGGGGAATCCAACCTTATAGCATATATCTGCTATACTTAGGAATGAACGCATTCTAACTGAATGCCACTATGTTCATATTACAGATTCCCCAACCTCACTCGTGGCTTCATTTTAGCATTTATTTAAATTCCCAATCTCATTCGGGCCATGAAATACAAATAAGCACATTACATATGTGAAAACATGAATCATTTTTTACCCCGACCGGAATTCGAACCTAGGACTTATGATTACTAAGTCAAGGCGTTACCACTACACCACAGAAGGTTAAAAGGAATCCAACCTTATAGCTTATATCTGCTACTTAGGAATGAACGCATTCTAACTGAATGCCACTATGTTCATATTACAGATTCCTCAACCTCACTCGTGGCTTCATTTTTACATTTAATTCAATTCCCAATATCATTCGGGCCATGAAATACAAATAAGCACATTACATATGTGAAAACATGAATCATTTTTTTTTACCCCGACCGGGACTCGAACCTAGGACTTTGGATTACTAAGTCAAGCCGTTACCACTACACCACAGAAGGTTAAAAGGAATCCAACCTTATAGATTATAACTGCTATTCTTAGGAATGAACGCATTCTAACTGAATGCCACTATGTTCATATTACAGATTCCCCAACCTCACTCGTGGCTTCATTTTAGCATTTAATTCAAATCCCAATCTCATTCGGGCCATGAAATACAAATAAGCACATTACATATGTGAAAACATGAATCATTTTTTACCCCGACCGCGACTCGAACCTAGGACTTTTGATTACTAAGTCAAGGCGCAACGACCACACCACAGAAGGTTAAAAGGAATCCAACCTTATAGCTTATTTCTGCTATACTTAGTAATCAAAAGTCCTAGGTTCGAGTCCCGGTCGGGGTAAAAAATGATTCATGTTTTCACATATGTAATGTGCTTATTTGTATTTCATGGCCCGAATGAGATTGGGTATTGAATTAAATGCTAAAATGAAGCCACGAGTGAGGTTGAGGAATCTGTAATATGAACATAGTGGCATTCAGTTAGAATCCGTTCATTCCCAAGTATAGCAGATATAAGCTATAAGGTTGGATTCCTTTTAACCTTCTGTGGTGTAGTGGTAGCGCCTTGAATTAGTAATCAAAAGTCCTAGGTTCGAGTCCCGGTCGGGGTAAAAAATGATTCATGTTTTCACATAAGTAATGTGCTTATTTGTATTTCATGGCCCGAATGAGATTGGGAATTGAATTAAATGCTTAAATGAAGCCACGAGTGAGGTTGGGGAATCTGTAATATGAACATAGTGGCATTCAGTTAGAATGCGTTCATTCCTAAGTATAGCAGATATAAGCTATAAGGTTGGATTCCTTTTAACCTTCTGTGGTGTAGTGGTAGCGCCTTGAATTAGTAATCAAATGTCCTAGGTTCGAGTCCCGGTCGGGGTAAAAAAATGATTCATGTTTTCACATATGTAATGTGCTTATTTGCATTTCATGGCTCGAATGAGATTGGGAATTGAATTAAATGCCAAAATGAAGCCAAGAGTGAAGTTGGGGAATCTGAAATATGAACATAGTGGCATTCAGTTAGAATGCGTTCATTCCTAAGTATAGCAGATATAAGCTATAAAGTTGGATTCCTTTTAACCTTCTCTTGTGTAGTGGTAGCGCCTTGACTTAGTAATCAAAAGTCCTAGGTTCTTGTCCTGGTCGGGGTAAAAAAATGATTCATGTTTTCACATATGTAATGTGCTTATTTGTATATATATATATATATATATATATATATATATATATATATATATATATATATATATATATATATATATATATATATATATATATATATATATATATATATATATATATATATATATATATATATATATATATATATATATATATATATATATATATATATATATATATATATATATATATATATATATATATATATATATATATATATATATATATATATATATATATATATATATATATATATATATATATATATATATATATATATATATATATATATATATATATATATATATATATATATATATATATATATATATATATATATATATATATATATATATATATATATATATATATATATATATATATATATATATATATATATATATATATATATATATATATATATATATATATATATATATATATATATATATATATATATATATATATATATATATATATATATATATATATATATATATATATATATATATATATATATATATATATATATATATATATATATATATATATATATATATATATATATATATATATATATATATATATATATATATATATATATATATATATATATATATATATATATATATATATATATATATATATATATATATATATATATATATATATATATATATATATATATATATATATATATATATATATATATATATATATATATATATATATATATATATACAAACTGTTAGCATACAGCACTAAATGGTAAGGAAGCCCATCAGAGAAACAAAACTTATAAAACAATGCTATAAGTTTTGTTTCACTGTTGGTCATCCTTACATAGATATATATATATATATATATATATATATATATATATATATATATATATATATATATATATATATATATATATATATATATATATATATATATATATATATATATATATATATATATATATATATATATATATATATATATATATATATATATATATATATATATATATATACATATATATATATATATATATATATATATATATATATATATATATATATATATATATATATATATATATATATATATATATATATATATATATATATATATATATATATATATATATATATATATATATATATATATATATATATATATATATATATATATATATATATATATATATATATATATATATATATATATATATATATATATATATATATATATATATATATATATATATATATATATATATATATATATATATATATATATATATATATATATATATATATATATATATATATATATATATATATATATATATATATATATATATATATATATATATATATATATATATATATATATATATATATATATATATATATATATATATATATATATATATATATATATATATATATATATATATATATATATATATATATATATATATATATATATATATATATATATATATATATATATATATATATATATATATATATATATATATATATATATATATATATATATATATATATATATATATATATATATATATATATATATATATATATATATATATATATATATATATATATATATATATATATATATATATATATATATATATATATATTATTTTTTTATACATGGGTTTTCCTACCATTTTAGACTGCATGCTAACAATTCAGTGTTATCAATATATATATATATATATATATATATATATATATATATATATATATATATATATATATATATATATATATATATATATATATATATATATATATATATATATATATATATATATATATATATATATATATATATATATATATACACGTACACACAAACACAAATATTTTTCATCTGTGTGGCATCAGAGCCTTCGGTTTTCTTTCTGCTCTCAAATTCCAGAAAGTTCTTCTCTCTCTTAAGACAAATTAGGCAATCGGAGTCGATGGTATTCTTGCAAGATTCCATAAGGAGTTTGCCGATAAACTTGCTCCAATGGTTTAACGTCATTTTTGCCTCATTCTCTCAATCATTATCGATCCTTTATCTTGGAAGCATGCTGCAGTTTAACCTGTTCTTAAGAAAGGTGAGAGCTCTATGGTTTCAGACTACTGACCTACTGCCTTGACCTCTGCCAGCACTATAGTATTCGAAAATAGCTCACTTCCCACTTCTTGGAATGTCTTGAGCAAGGGTGCACAACCAGCGGCCCTTTTGCTGCATGCGACCTCAATGAAGCATAATCATAGAAAACACCAAATATCATTCTACACTGTAGAGTGACCATGTAATGAAAGTTATAGCTTCTACAGTCAATTTCATCAAGTCAAGTTCAACTTTGCATCACCGGCAATTCCAGCAATTTTTTGATGAAATTAAAGCAGAATATAGAGATTTAGTGCTTTTCATTCAAGTAAGGTGGTTAAGCAAGGGAAATACACTGCAAAGATTAATCAATCTTCGGGATGAAAGTGAGATATTCTTAATGAAAAGAATAAGTTAGTACCAGAACTTGAAAACATTGACTGACTTTGTGATTTGTCATTTCTTGTGGATCCCACAGTCATTTAACTAATTTAAATTGAAAAGTTCAGTAATATAACCAACTTATTTCTCAGATAGCCAACTATATGATAGCTTTTGAACAAAAACTTAAATTGTTTCAGTCACAGATAGTTAAAAGAGAGTTAGGACACTTCCCAAATTACAGACTTAAGTGTGAGACTCACAAAGTATTAAATAGCCTTGAATACTATGCCACAAAATTATGAAAACTCTTGGAGGCCTTTGAGAGCCGATTTGAGGACCTCAAGAGAGAAGTCAATGAATTGATTTTGTTCAGCAACCCCTTCTCTGTCTCTCCAGAAGTAGTGGAATTCGAAGCACAACTTAAACTGATTGATCTTCAGAATAATGGCAGCCATCGTACCGAGTATAATGAAGGGGACTTGCTCAACTTTTATCATTATTTGTCCAAAGATCAATGTTCATAATTGAGAAGCAAAGCTGCTATTTATGCAAGTTTATTTGGCTCTACCTACATACGTGAACAAACATCATTTCTGCTCAACCAGGATAAATAAAATATTTGCGGCGGGCTAAGTGATAAAAATTTGCACTATGTTTTAAGACTGGTTACCGCAAATATCCACCCTAACATATATAAGCTTGTGCATGATGCATGATTGTCACTGTAAAATATCTCATTAAAACAAAACAGGTGAGCATATGAAACTTCCATAACTTTTGAACTAAACAACTTGCAGGGACAAACGAACACATTTTCTACTTCAATTTTTACTCTAAAAAATCTATTGAAATAGATATTTTTAAGTTTAAAGCACATCTTGACTCAATATCAGAAGAAACTCACCCCAAAAAATTGAAAAAAAATAAAAAATAAAAATTTCTCTGTAAACATTGATGTAAAGTGAGTCCTTTAAAATCATCTTAAGACATACAAATAAATTCCATATCCATGCGCTAACATTTGCTTAAGTCATTTTTGCCCTATACTACTAATGAGCACCATCATCATCAGAAAAGAGATCGTCAAAGCCTATCTCTTGGATTTCCATCTCTTCCTTATTGTCACACTCATAATCTCCATCCTCCTCAACCACAGTCTCTGAGTTATTGTTTTTATATAGCTTTTCCTTTTCTGAGTCCTCTCTCTGTGCCAATAGTTCGATGAGAGATGGAGGGAGGATAGGTCCAACTGATCAGATAGGCTCTAATGCCCCCTTGTCCACCGTCTTCTCCCCGTCTATGCCCTGATCATAGGGCTTGAGCCTCTCAAATATTGGCTGCTCTGCTCTCTTGTAGTAAGCAACTCTGTAGTTAGATCGTTATACATGAGGGATGAAGTAGACCTTGGGCGTTCAAGGTCTACTTTGGAGTGCAAGCTCAGGACTTTATCAGCACCCACCATTTTTTGCAGCATCTTGGCAAGCACCTCGCCAACTGAGTTTATTTCAAAATAGCCATACATGAGACAGGTGAATGCCTCCATCTTCTGCTGCAGCTCATCAGGCACCAACCATGATGTGCCAAGTTTGAAAAAAAGCATTTTGATACTTAGGGTTCTACTGCAGTTTCTTCAGCGGACTCACCTTGCCCCTGCCTTTGAATGCACTTGTGCAGTCTTCTCCAGAAAAATCATCGTACTCCAGCAGGGTGCTGCAGTAATCTGGGCCTAGTAACTCAGCCAGTTCATATATATATTTATCAGTTTACGATGCACCCCAGTGCCATGATCGAGATATACGGAGAGCTTGATCTTCTTGGCATGGTAGAGGAGGATCATCAGAATGCCCGAGTCAGGAGTCCCCACCACACTGGACATGTACCCCCACTTGACAGCCTGGTGAAGATATAAGATGACAGGGCTAGCTGTCTTCTCCTGGTCTGAGTATAGTTCATGGAGATAAAAAAAAATGAACCTGGAACAAGTATAAAGGAGCATATATAAATTATTATATTACCAGCATAAAACATTAAATTAGTAATGAACAGTGTTAAATATAACTTACTTTCTCATTCATTGAAGTGAGATGATAGGCTCTCCCCTCAATGCATAGAACAGCTTTCTTGCACTTCTTGAGCTATGTTGCAGTCTGATCAGTAGTCCAAACCATGAGAAGTAAATTGCAAAATTGATTAATGTTCCTCTCATTGCCAAGGAAGGCCTTAAAGTCACGTGGCTTGCAGGCATGAGGACCAACGATTATGTATTGATCTGAGAAGCCACACCTAAGCCTCTCCTGGGCTTTGATAGAGTCTGGCTTGTAGCAGTCTGTAGAAAAGACAAAGTGTTGCTTCGAACTCATTTGATCCAAGAGCTGTAGGCAGATCTCTCCAAATGTTGGTGGCAGGTTGTTCATCATGTGGAAGAGTGCATTTCCATCCTGAATAAAGAGTGCACCCGTGGGGTAGGTCACCTCCTTTTCCTCATCCTGGAGCATAGATTGAAGGATTGTGGACTTGCTTGTGTTTGCAAAGAAACCGTCGGGGGAACCTAATGCATGAGGAACAGGTAAGAGCGGGGTGGGCATGAGTTCCTCAAGGTATATAGGTGCAACAAGCATATGTGACTTAACAAACAAACTGGAAGGCGAGGTTGCTCTGCTCCTGGTACATGAAGAGCTGCAAAAGAATGAGATGAAGGACGTTAGTGAAATGTTAATATTAGAAGATCAGGCTTTTCAAACAAATTATGACGTAGCTTATAGTAGTCGACAATTTGTCATTATCTATTTGCAGGTATGTTTTGACCAACAATTGTTATTCTATGCCTATAAGTGACCACATGTACTCAAAGTTTCAACTAATTAATTCAATGACACTAGTACCCTAAAAGATCACTAACTCTTAGAGAATTCTGGTTACTGGAAATTATTTATCTTAGAAACTTTTTCATAGTGAAGGGGGTAATCAGTCGTGTCAGAATCACCTTGCCCTGTGCAGATGTGAGCTTGACCTTCTTGTTGCTGTGATCCATTGTCTTTAGGTTAAACTTCTTGAGGCGATCAAAGAACCCCTTTTTCTGCGAAACAAAATGTTCTTGGATAAATCTCGAAAGAAAATCAGTTTTGCAATGATTATATAACTCAGTGCATTATTTTTAGCATTCTCATATAGTTACTTATAGTTCTAAAATATTAACAGACTAAGAAGATATCTTCAATATCCACTCTGATGCATATTGGATTTAGGAGTGAGAGTAATACCGACACCTGTGCAAAGCTAATCAAGAAGAAAAAATATTGTGTTAGCTGATTACCCACCTGCTTGCTTCGATAGAGGTGCCGAGGAGTGGCACAGAGGAGGATGTGTTTTGTAAGTTTCCGCTGGCCATTGGTTGCAAATCGACATACATCCTGTGTGATTGAGTAGGCCAGCCTCTGAGATATTTCATACTTCTCTCCTTCAACCTCGGATATTCCTGTCAGCACCATGCTCATAAATTTTACAAGATCATCGGGGAGTATCTCTTCCACCTTCAAAGCATTTAGCTCTTGTGCAGTTGGGGGCCAAAACAGTTCCTTTGATTCTTTGAATGCTTTTATGATGAGGAAACGGAGTATGAGGGCTGCACCTTGGAGCTGGTTTGCCATACCAAGCTTGTAGGCACATGATATTGCTTCAGCTAATGTAATACTTGTACTGTAGATAAGGTATAGCTCCACACAACTACGGAGCAATACCTTGGTGTAGGCAATTGCTTGCGAACGTCTAGAGCAAGGGTGCACAACCGGCGGCCCTCAATGAAGCATCTGGCGGTCCTCGAAATTAACATAGAAAACACTAAATATCACTCTACAGTGTAGAGTGATCATGTAATGAAAGTTATAGTTTCTACAGTCAATTTCATCAAGTCATATTCAACTTTGCATCACCCGCAATTCAAGCGATTTTTTTCATGAAATTAAGTAGAATATAGAGATTTAGTGTTTTTCACTCAAGGAAGGTGGTTAAGCATGGGAAATACATTGCAAAGATTAATCAATCTTCTGAATGAAATTGAGATATTCTTAATGAAAAGCATAAGGTAGTACCAGAACTTCAAAACATTGACTGACTTTGTGATTTGTCATTTCTTGTGGATTTCACAAGCCATTTAACTAACTTGAATTGTAAAGTTCAGTAATATAACCAACTTATTTCTCAGATAACCAACTATATGATAGCTTTTGAACAAAAACTTAAATTGTTTCAGTCACAGATAGTTAAAGAAGAGTTAGAACACTTCCCAAATTACAAACTTATGTGTGAGACTCACAAAGTATGAAATAGCCATTCGGAAATTGCTCACTTCCCACTTCTTGGAACGTCTTAAGCAAGGGTGCACAACCAGCGGCCCTCGGGTTGCATGCGACCTTCAATGAAGCATCTGCAGCCCTCGAATTTATCATAGAAAACACCAAATATCACTCTAAACTATAGAGTGATCATGTAATGAATGTTATAGTTTCTACAGTCAATTTCACCGGCAAGTCATGCAGTTTCTTGATGAAATTGAAGTAGAATATAGAGATTTAGTGTTTTTCACTCAAGAAAGGTGGTTAAGCAAGGGAAATACACCGCAAAGATTAATCAATCATCTGGATGAAATTGAGATATTCTTAATGAAAGGAATAAGATAGTACCAGAACTTTTGAAAATGTTGACTGACTTTGTGATTTGTCATTTCTTGTGGATCTCACAAGTCATTTAACTAACTTGAATTGTAAAGTTCAGTAATATAGCCAACTTATTTCTCAGATAGCTAACTATATGATTGCTTTTGAACAAAAACTTAAATGGTTTCAGTCACAGATAGTTGAAGGAGAGCTAGAACACTTCCCAAATTACAACTTATGTGTGAGACTCACAAAGTATGAAATAACCGTTCGAAAATTGCTCACGTCCCACTTCTTGGAACGTCTTGAGCAAGGATGCACAACCGGCGGCCCTCGGGCTGCATGCGACCTCAATGAAGCATCTGGCGGCCCTCGAATTTATCATAGAAAACAACAAATATCACTCTACACTGTAGAGTGATCATGTAATGAAAGTCATAGTTTCTACAGTCAATTTCATCAAGTCAAGTTCAACTTTGCATCACCGGTAATTCAAACAACTTCTAGATGAAAATTAAGCAGAATATAGAGATTTAGTGTTTTTCACACAAGTAAGGTGGTTAAGCAAGGGAAATACACTGCAAAGATTAATCAATCTTCGGGATGAAATTGAGATATTCTTAATGAAAAAAATAAGATAGTACCAATACTTGAAAACGTTGACTGACTTTGTGATTTGTCATTTCTTGTGGATCTCACAATCATTTAACTAACTTGAATTGTAAAGTTCATGGAAATAACCAACTTATTTCTCAGCTAGCCAACTATATGATAGCTTTTGAACAAAGACTTAAATTGTTTCAGTCACAGATAGTTAAAGGAGAGTTAGGACACTTCCCAAATTACAAACTTATCTGTGAGACTCACAAAGCATGAAATAGGCTTGAATACTATGCCACAAAATTAATAAAACTCTTGGAGGCCTTTGAGAGCCGATTTGAGGACCTCAAGAGAGAAGTCAATGATTTGATGTTGTTCAGCAACCCCTTCTCTGTATCTCCAGAAGTAGTGGAATTTGAAGCACAACTTGAACTGATTGTGTATCAATTTTCATATTTGAGAAGCAAAGTTGCTATTTATGCAAGCTTATTTGACTCTACCTACATATGTAAACAAACATTTTTTCTGCTCAACAAGAACAAATCAAATATTTGCAGCTGGCTAAGTGATCAAAATTTAACTCTGTTTTAAGACAGGCTACCACAAATTTCCACCCTAACATATATAAGCTTGTGTATGATGCATGACTCTCACTGTCAAAATCTCATTAAAACAAAACAGGTGAGCAACTGTGTTTTTTACCATTAAACATATTCTTCAAACTATTTATTATTGTTTATGTAAAATCTAGTGGCCCTCAATTAGATATATGTTTGATGATGTGGCCCGAGCAGCCCAAAAGCTTTTACACCCCTAGGATTCTTGAATCTAATTGTGTTATCCCCGATCACCAGTGCTTCTTCCGCCAGCCAAGATCCACTTTTGACCTCCTGTCCTTTGTTACTCATGTATGGTCGTCTTCTTTGAAGAACTATGGAGAATCTTTTCTCGTCGCCTTCGGTAGTTCCGAGGCTTTTAACAGAGTTTGGCAAAAGGATATATTGGCCAGACTCCCTGCCTATAGTTTTACCCCTTCTCTCTGCTCTATGATATCCAATTTTTTTTTCTGATAGTTATATATCTGTCTTTGTTGACAGGGCATCATATAGCTCATTCCATGTTACAAGCGGTGTTTCGCAGGGATCTGTTCTTTCACCTACTCTGCTTCTTCCCGTTATCAACGATCTTCTTCAATTCCCATTCTCCTCTCTTCTTCATGCCTTTGCCGACTATTCCACATTTCATTTTAGTCTAGTTGGAAGAAGGGGTCAACGTGCACCTAGTGGATTTTTTTGTTGCCACCTGTTTTATTCAATTCTTTGAAGTCTCTAGTTTAAGATTTTGACAGGTAAGAGGGTTCAATTGGAACGTGGATGCGAACCCTAGAAACATAAGAAAGTTCCGTAACTTTTAAAGTAAACAACTTTCAGGGACAAATGAACACATTTTCCCATTCAATTTTTACCCCAAAAAAAATCAATTGAAAAAGATATTTTTAAGTTTTAAGCACATTTTGACTCAATATCGGAGAAAATTCAAGCTAAAAAATGGAAAATAATTAAATAAAATTTTCTCTATAAAAATTGATGTAAAGTGAGTTCTTTAAAATCATCTTGAGACATACAAGTAAATTCCAAATCCATGCTCTAACATTTGCTTAAGTCATTTTTGCCCTATAATACTAATGAGAAGCATCATCATCAGAAAAGAGATCGTCAAAGTCTGTCTCTTGGATTTCCATCTCTTCCTTATCGTCACACTCATAATCTCCATCCTCCTCAACCACAGTCTCTGAGTTGTTTTTATATAGCTTTTCCATTTCTGAATCCTCTCTCTGTGCCAGTATATCGATGAGAGAAGGAGGGAGAATAGGTCCAACTGACCAGATAGGCTCTAACGCCCCACTCATCCACTGTCTTCTCCCGACCTATACCCTGATCATAGGGCTTGAGCCTCTCAAATACTGTCTGTTCTGCATTCTTGTAGCAAGCAACTCTGTAGTTAGATCGCTGTACATGAGGGATGAGGTAGACCTTGGGAGGAGGCAGGCGTTCAATGTCTACTTTGGAGTGCAAGCTCAAGACTTTGTCAGCACCCACCATTTTTCGCAGCATCTTGCCACGCAAGGCACCAACAGAGTTTATTTGAGAATAGCCATACATTAGACAGGTGAATGACTCCTTCTTCTGCTGCAGCTCATCAAGCACCAACCACAAAGTGCCAAGTTTGAAAAAAAAGCATTTTGATACTTAGGGTTCTTCAGCAGTTTCTTCAGCGGACACACCTTGCCATTGCCTTTGAATGCACTTCTGCAGTCTTTTCCAGAAAAAACTTAGTACTCCAGCAGGGTGCTACAGTAAACTGGGCCTAGTAACTCAGCCAGTTCATATACATTTTTCAGTTTACGATGCACCCCAGTGCCATGGTGAAGATATATGGAGAGTTTGATCATCTTGGCATGGTAGAGGAGGATCATCAGAATGCCCGTGTCAGGAGTCCTCACCACACTGGACTTGTACCTCCACTTGACAGCCTGGTGATGATATAAGATAACACGGCGATCTGTCTTCTCCTGGTCTGAGTATAATTCATGAATCTCAGAAAAATGGACCTGGAACAAGTATAAAGGAGCATATATAAATTATTTTTTTTACCAACATAATGCATTAAATTAGTAATGAACATAGTTGATTATAGTAGCACCATTTATTTCTAACTTACTTTCTCATTCGTTGAAGTGAGGTGATAGGCTTTCCCCTCAATGCATAGAACTGCTTTCTTACACTTCTTGAGCTATGTAGCAGCCTGATCAGTAGTCCAAACCTTGAGAAGTAAATTGCAAAGCTGATTAATGTTCCTCTCATTGCCAAGGAAGGCCCTCAAGTCACTTGGCTTGCGGGTATGAGGACCATCGATTATGTATTGATCTGAGAAGCCACACCTAAGCCTCTCCTGGGCTTTGATAGAGTCTGGCTTGTAGCAGTCTGTTGAAATGACAAAGTGTTTCTTCGAACTCATTTGATCCAAGAGCTGTAGGCAGATCTCTCCAAATGTTGGTGGCAGGTTGTTCATCATGTGGAAGAGTGCATTTCCATCCTGAATAAAGAGTGCACCCTTGGGGTAGGTCACCTCCTTTTCCTCATCCTGGAGCATATAGTGAAGGATTGTGGCCTTGCTTGTGTTTGCAAAGAAACCGTCGGGGGAACCTAGTGCATGAGGAACAGGTGAGAGGGTGTTACGCATGAGTTCTGCAAGGTATGTAGGTGCATCAAGCATATGTGACTTAACAAACAAACTGGAAGGCGAGGTTGCTCTGCTCCTGGTACATGAAGAGCTGCAAAAGAATGAGATAAAGTACGTTAGTGAAACTTTAATATTAGAGGATCCAGTTTTTCAAACAAATTATGACGTAGCTTATAGTAGTCGACAATTTGCCATTATCTATTTGCAGGCATGTTTTGACCAAAATTCTTTATTTTATGCATATAAGAGACCACATGTACTCAAAGTTTCAACTAATAATCCAATGACACTAGTACCCTAAAAGATCACTAACTCTTAGAGAATTCTGGTTACAGGAAATTATTTATCATAGAAACCCTTTCATGGTGATGGGGGTGATCAGTCGTGTCAGATTCACCTTGCCCTGTGCATATGTGAGCTTGACCTTGTTGCTGTTATCCATTGTCTTTAGGTTAAGCTTCTTGAGGCGATCAAAGAAACCGTTTTTCTGCGAAACAAAACGTTCCTTGATATATCTCTGAACAAATTAGTTTTGCAATGACTATATTACTCAGTGCATTATTTTTAGCATTCTCATATAGTTACTTATGGTTCTAAAATATTAACAGACTAAGAAGATATCCTCAATATCCACTCTGATGCATATTGGATTTAGGAGTGAGAGAAATGCCGACACCTGTACAAAGCTAATCAAGAAGAAAAAAATTATGTTAGCTGATTACCCACCTGTTTGCTTCGATAGAGGTGCCAAAGAGTGGCACAGAGGAGGATGTGTTCTGGGAGTTTCCGCTGGCCATTGGTTGCACCTCGACATTCATCCTGTGTGATTGAGTAGGCCAGCCTCTGAGTCTTTTCACACTTCTCTCCTTCAACCTCGGATATTCCTGTCAGCACCATGCTCATAAATTTTACAAGATTATTGGGGAGTAGCTCTTCCACCTTCAAAGCATTTAGCTCTTGTGCAGTTGGGGGCCAAGACAGTTCCTTTGATTCTTTGAAGGCTTTTGTGATGAAGGAACGGAGTGTGAGGGCTGCACCTTGGAGCTGTTTTGTCGTACCAAGCTTCTAGGCACATGATATTGCGACAGCTAATGTAATACTTGAACTTTCGATGAGGTATAGCTCCACACAACCACGGAGCGATACCTTGGAGCAGGCAATTGCTTGAGAGATGCAAGTGGTTTATCAATTTCTCATTGCAAAACTCTGCATTGGGGAAACCACATTTATCAAACTTTTCAATATATAAGTTACCGAGGAATGTCAATTTGACGACCTCATTACATTCAATCACATGTGTAAGAATATAATTCTTCACGCTCTCATAGGCTCTCTGATGTGCTGCTATCTTCTGGGCCTGAAGGTTGTCAATGCTGTCTGACTTCTCTAACATTTCCTTCCCACGCACATGATTCTGGTACTCGGTTTTGAATGTGTTTCTGCATGATGGGTGGTACCTCGCTTCTATTGCGTACAAGTCATTACCCTGTACTTTGCAGAAAAGAGCCTCCTTATTCATATCTTTTGCCATGGGCACAATGATATTCCAGGCTGGTTATTTGTGCTTCCAACTCTGAAACTTCACAGGACGTTCAGTCTTTCCCCTGACCTTGCTCTCTACCTTTCCACAAAAACTACAATGCTTAGGAAACAGGAAGAACACCAAGTCCCATCATACTGGTCTGACTGAGAACTGTGCTGCCATAGGGAATCCTTTTTCTTGGATGATAATGATTCACCAGAACCAGAAGTTTTTTATTTTTTTAAGTGACCTAAGTTCATTGTGAAATATATGTAAAAGTTTTGATGATAACCATTTGTTTCCAAAGGCAATCCCTGCAACGTTAATGGTATCTGGTCACAAAAATTATTCATACGTTAGAGTGAAGTTACTGGCTCACTGAGTCTCAGATCACGACTATCATGAATGTATGAGAGCTTATCATCTGTATTCCCCTTGCAAGAACTAGAATCTATAAAATTACCATGCTGAGAGAGAGATTGGTCATGCAGAATACATAATGTCGATGGTAACTTCTTTGTAGGGTGTTTGGCAGTGTCGCAACATTTTCTTTATCCCATGATTAGTCACTGCATGATTTAATTATAGACTCTAATAGCTTAATTGCTATACTAAACGTCTTCGTACTTCACTTTTACGACCATTAGACCATATTTTCACCAGCAAACACATATCTGAAAGAAAAAAGCAAAATGGGATGAACTAATGCCATATTGACAACGACTTTTGCCGCTTTTTTCCCCTGATATCAAGTCAAGATTGTATGGGAAAATGTGTTCACTTGTCCCAGCAAGTTGTTTAGTTCAAAAGTTATGCAACTTTCTAATGTTTCTAGGGTTCGCGTCCACGTACCAATTATTTGTAGTAAAGGGTAAAAACGAACCTCGTGGGACATTATTTGAACCTATTACCAGTCAAAATCTTAAAGTACACACCTCAAAGAATTAAATAAAACATTTGCTAACAAAAATCCACTAGGTGCACATGGACCCTTCTTCCTCCTCAACTATTTTTGCTCTATCTTTTCTTCACAACCTTCATTTACTACTCGTAATCAGTCTCGCATCACTATTATTCAACTCTCAACTCCAATTTTCAAAGTGTATTTGAGTGGAGCATGCAAAACTTAGTTAAATTTAATGCCTCCAAGATACAGTTTCTGGGTATCTCTTTATTTTCTCGCCTTCTGATAGTCCTATTGCCTTCGAAAGTAACGAAATTAACTCTATTACTTCTAATAATAGATTAGTAGTCCAGATAGCCTTTAATTTGTCTTGAAAGAGTAACATAATCCAAATTTCTAAATCTGCATCCAAAAAATTGGTGGTTCATCTACGATTTT
>JAXCGZ010012008.1:32500-35000 GCA_037179515.1 Halocaridina rubra
AACCTCACTCGTGGTTTCGTTTTCGCGTTTAGTTGAACTACCAATCTCATTCAGAACCAACAATAACCAAATAAGCACATTACCTTGGCTTAGTGATTATAAGTCCAAGGTTCAAGTTCCGGTCGGGTAAAAATTATTCATGTTTCCACATATGGTAATGAGCTCATTTGGTTATTATTGGTCCCTGATGAGATTGGGAGATGAATTAAATTATATATATATATATATATATATATATATATATATATATATATATATATATATATATATATATATATATATATATATATATATATATATATATATATATATATATATATATATATATATATATATATATATATATATATATATATATATATATATATATATATATATATATATATATATATATATATATATATATATATATATATATATATATATATATATATATATATATATATATATATATATATATATATATATATATATATATATATATATATATATATATATATATATATATATATATATATATATATATATATATATATATATATATATATATATATATATATATATATATATATATATATATATATATATATATATATATATATATATATATATATATATATATATATATATATATATATATATATATATATATATATATATATATATATATATATATATATATATATATATATATATATATATATATATATATATATATATATATATATATATATATATATATATATATATATATATATATATATATATATATATATATATATATATATATATATATATATTATGATTGTGACACCAGGAAGGGCCAAAAAAATAAAAGAAAAGAAAACAGCCCCCTTCTAGCCTGGACACGAATTATACATTAAGTAATAAGTAACAGAGATGGAGAGTATAATGACTTGTCAGAAGTGAAGGGATAATAAGAGGTGTGTAATGAATAACCAAGAATAATAAGTGTTGATGTAGGCATAAAATATAACCGTAACTGAAGGAAGTCATATATATAATATAATATAATAGGTAGGGAATGTTGGGATTTTGTTAGAGCGCATAGGCCAGGATGTGAGAGATGTGAGGAAGAGCTTGATGAATTCTTTAATTAGCTAACTACGTGTGTGGATGTTTTGAGTTGAAGGAACTATGTAGTTTTGTTGGGTGACTTGAATACCAGAGTGGGTGATGGAGAGGTAGAAGGTGTTGTAGGGAAGTATGGGGTACCAGGTGGGAATGAGAGTGGCGAGAGAATGGTAGATATGTGTGTGGAGCAAGAGTTGATGATAGGTAATAGTTTTTTCAAGAAGAAATTAATAAATAAGTATACATGGATGAGAGTAGCAAATGGAAAAGTGAGAGAAAAAGCACTGATGGATTATGTGTTGGTAGCAAAGAGCATGATTGGTAGAGTAAAAGATGTGCATACATTTATGGGTGTGGCTGCTGGGATGTCTGATCATTTTTTGGTTGAAGGAAAAGTGGTAGTAGCAAAAGAGTAGGGAAATAGAGTGGGGGGATATAGAAGGGAAATAGTGAAAGGGGCAGAGTTGATAAAGCCAGAGAAAACACAGGAATATCAGGACAGGTTGAAAGTGGCATATGACAGGGTGAAAGAAAGAGAAGTTGGGGAGTTAAGGGAGGAATGTGGGTTGATGAAAGAAGGTTTTGTGGGACATGCAAGTAATGTGTGTGGAAAGAGGTTTGTTGGAGGTGGCATGAGGAGGGGCAGCACGTGATGGAATGAAGGGCTGAAAATGAAGATGGAAGAGATAAAGAGGGCTTCTGAGGAATGGCTGCAGTGTAAAAGTAGGGAGAAGTATGAAAGATATAGGTAGCAAAATGCGGAAACCAAACGGAAGCTAGAGGAAGAGAAGAGGTTGGCAAATGTCAGGCGGGGACAGGATTTTAGTAGGTCATATGAGGAGAATAAAAAGAAGTTTTGGAAAGAAGTGAAGAGAGTAAGGAAAGGTATTTCGAGGTTGAAAGAGACAATGAAAGATGTGAATGGACAGATGATAAGAGGGAACGATGCAAGGAAAAGATCGGCAGAATATTTTGAGTGCTAGCTGAATGCTGAGGAAGAAAGAGAGGCAGCTATAGTGGCAGTGGGGGGATGTTCAAGTGCCAGTAATGGGAGATGAAAATGAAAGAGAGATTACAATAGAGGAGGCAAAAAAGGGCATTGTATGAAGCGAAAGCAGGAAAAGCACCTGGAATGGATGGTGTGAGAGCGGAGATGTTGAAAGAAGAGGGTGTGACTGCATTGGAATGGTTAGTGAGAGTGTTTAATATATGCTTTATATTGTCAATTGTGCCAGTGGAATGGGTGATCACTTGTATAGTGCCCCTATACAAAGGTAAGGGATATGTGTATGAATACAGTAATTTTAGGGGTATAAGTTTGTTGAGTGTGGTAGGAAAAGTTTACGGTAGGATACTGGTTAATAGGATTAGGGATAAGACAGAAAATGTGATCACAGAAGTGCAG
>JAXCGZ010012009.1:0-15000 GCA_037179515.1 Halocaridina rubra
TAGCTTAGTATCTCCCTTCTAACCATACAGAGCTAGTGCAGATATAAAGTTCCCTGTTGCATATATTGGAATTTGTGGATAGTTGTGGTTTTCCAACCATAGCTAATAAGTAAATCCATCCGTTTTATCTCGAGAGGTAAAGCGACTAATTCCTTTGATTGCACTGTAAGGGCATCCAGCTTTAATCCCCATGCTCTAGCATGTCTTTGCCTACCCCCCATTTGAACAGGAACTAATTGTGAAACATAAAACGGTGCTTACTATTAGACCCACCAACATTCACTTACTATCTTGCCTAACCTTACGTAATTTGATTCCTTTTTACATATGCATTGTAATTGTGCATTAATACGGAAGTCAATTACCTCTTGATGAGTACAGTAGAGATAGAGGATAGACATACGGTAGCTATTAAGAATAGTGCACAAATACGTCCCTTGATTATTGTTACTGTAGTCTTACTTGGGTAGTGTGGGGGGAATGCTCCCTCGTAGGGGTATGCAATGAACCAGATGTTAGTAACTTACACCATTACAGGAGAGAAAGGGTCTAAAGTTTGGCGATTCTTTTCAAAAATAGGTATGAATGAAATAAACTGTTTTTTGAAAAGAATATTGGAACAATCGACCGTTCTGCACAAATATAGCAACCTAAGGAAAGAGTAGTCGATAATGTTGCTTGAATATATGCAGAATGTGAATTGATAGTTATGGATGAACAATCCACTACTGAGTGCAATAAAAGCAGGTAGAGCACAAGAGGTAGATGGGTGTCATGTTGAATGCTTGTCAAAATGTGATGTCATATGAACTACAGATAGTTTCTAAGGCATGTACACCTGTTGACAAAGGTCTGGCAATTTCCTTCACTATCAAAAGAGACCTATCATGCAATCATTGCTAGTGGAACTAAAATTTTGAGCTGTTCACCATTGTTCAGTATATCTGATGCATCATTAAAAATCTATAATAATTCTACGGGCTAAATCAGTAGACCTCAAAGAATGTTCACTGTATAATTTTGTGTAGCTCATAGTGTTTTGTTACTGTTTGCTGCTTTAAGTGTAACTCCTAAATTCCCATTAAATTGGGGACATGGACAGGTTGGAGCTGGAGAAGTGAGACTGGATGTCCCTCCTAAAACCCTTTCGAACACTTGAACATTGATGTTGTACAGTAATTCTTCCAGATAAAGTGAAAGGACTCATTGTATATTCACAGTATAGTTTTGTTCTTAGCATTCCTGTCTGTCTTTTCCATATTACCTTCCTTCCTAGCATTTCTAGCAGTCCCTTTATAGATCTCTCAATCATGGCTGCAGAAAATTAGCAAATATAATTTTACACTTCTGCTCTACAGTAAGCACGGTACTGAATATATATATAGACTAAATCTTTAAAAGTACTCAAAAAAAATTCTACTGTTAAGAGCTTACCACAAGATGAACACTAAGTCGATTACCTGCAAAGACAAGCTGAAGAGTTACAAAAGGCTTTTATCAGAACTAAAAGCATTCGAGACAACCTTATCATAAAACACAATTATGACTGATTTCGAACGTGCAGCAATTAATGATTTTAGAGCAGTTTTTCCTAATCCAAATCAATAAGGTTATTTTCTTTTCATTTTTCCAAAGTTTATTTCGATCCACTAAATTAAATGGTCTATAACTGTTGTACCCAAGTCATGCAGAATTCACATTATAAATTTGCATGATTGCAGCCATTGCATTTGTGCCTGTCTTAGATGTAGATCGCTCTTTTGAACATGTAATCGATACTAATAATTTTCCTGAAGAAGCCCAGCCTGTGTTAGATTACGCAGAGGATGCGCCCAGTATGCTGACCTCCTTGTTTTGATCATGTTTTATGGAACTGTTTTGAAGCAACTAAGCAAGGTGCCTCTAAGACAAACAATTCTTGCGAAGGCTGGCATCGCTCGTTCAGAGAGTTGATTGGGACATCTCATGCTACGATCTGAAAATTTTTAGAATTTTGAAGAAGGAACAATCAAGAAATGAAACGATAATGGAACAGTGTACCGCAGGTGCAGAAATTCCCCATCGTTAAAAAAAAAATAAAGACAGTGCAGTAAGAATCCAACGCATCGTCAAAGAATTTGAAAATCACGACTTGCTTGACTATCAAAAGAGGAGCTGTTCATAATTTCATTTTGAGTCTCATCACAGCTGTCAGATATCTGCTTAAATGTATTGTTTTAATGTACCTTTGAAGTTCTTTTCATTTTTTATATAAAATGTTGTTCTGTAGTAGTAGATAAATGAATACTTTTTAATGGATATCGCTTTTTGTTTATTACTCTTTTATTTCTGAGGTGTGATATATTTACCTTGCGATGAAAAAGCAAGACGATGAACTTATTGATGATGTAATATATTGCGACGTAATTACAATGCGATGAAATTACCGGACATCACCTAGACCATAAGCTCACAAACCCACATCTTGTATCCCTATCTCCTTGACACCCACTTATTCCTTGCTGACACTTTCCATCACTCAACCACATCTCCTCACTCAACATTCCTCCTTCACGCCTTCTCCCTACCGCAGACACCCTAACTTTCACACTTTCAAGGTACGTCCCAACTTTCCCTTTCAACTTAGCTTCACTCAATGCTAACACATCCGCTTTCTCCTCACAGCATACTACCAATCTCCTGCCTTTTATTCTCTCAATCATTCTACAACCACTTATATTCACAGACGTAATGACTATGGCATTCTTGTCTCCTATCCCTGGCAATAGTTGAAAGAAAATACAAAGTACGAGAGAGAAAAACTACTATAATAATAATAATTACAGGTCAGTAACAGCAAATCCAACATTCATCTGTAAAGGGAGACAACCAAGAACATAATTAGGTCAGTACAAGAGAGAGGTTACAAGACATGTAGTATATAAATAATGTTAAACATAAGTTATTCCATAAATACCTGCCTCATTTTTTTTTTCAAAAAACATAGAGACCACCTTTACTTGCAGATCACTAACCTTAAATAGTAAAGGATACATCATAAAATCCGTTTCTATGTGTAGGAAAAAGTTTTATTACAGGAGACAACTTTTATAGTTATGCTGGTATGGTTTTTTTTTGTACAACAGCTAGGAAGACAGCATAACACGTTTTTTTCATATTTTTGTCACAAGCTCACGAAGCAATGCAGATGTACATGAAGAAGGCTCGTGAGATTGTGTAGCATATATAACTACCCAATTTGAGTGAAAGCATTTTATCCAACGACTTGAGTTCTCTTATTATGAAACAATAGTTATAGCTTATTTTTTCTCAGAGTTAATTATCTCAAGTCAAGTTTGAATGAGCATATGAAATTACATGGTTCTGTTTCAATATTAATAAAAGAATTACAATCTTCCTAATGATATAAACAAATTTGACAAAACCGCGACATTCCTTGTAAATTCTTGAGTAATTCCTTTGTAATTTTATCAAGTATGCCAATGAATAACCATGAATATATATTCTCACTTAAATCAGAGATTGAACAAAGATTTAAAAATAAATGTCAGGGAAAAAATATTCTAAATATTAAACCTTAAATATACCTCATAAATTGTTAAGTTTTAAATTAACCTAAACAATTTACGAGGTTATTTCATGTTCTGGGGTTACTCATCTTTACAAGATCCTCATTATTTTGTGCTAGATTATAAAGCTTTTAACTACTTTGTGTATTATCTATTATCTCAAGAATATCATGGTTAACCATTGTCTATATGAGCTAAACTGGTGAGAGATCACACTATTGCTTGTTAGTGACCTGTATAAAGTTAGCAGTATATATAAAATTAAAGCATTTCTCAGGTTTGCATGGCCTAAATAAGATATATTACTGTGTGCCTTCTATTACGGTTTTATTTATTTTTCTTAATTACCAAGTTAGCCCATACAAAAAACATACAGTCATCAAAAACGAAATCTCAAAGAATTTCAAAATAATCTCTGTACTTGAATAATCAAATAAACCAAAACCAATCACTCCAAATTAACTTTGTCTCTCCATACTTGAGTATCAGATAAAATAAACATTTCAATTTGAACTAACTTTGCCTCTCAGTAATTGAGTATCAGATAAACTAAACATAATTAGAATAAACTTTGTCTTCTGTACCTGAAGGAAATAAATATGTAGAACTGACAAACACTCTGATAATTTCCATTTGGCATTTGTGTTCTGTACATTGGGAAAAAATGATAAAGTGAGGGAGATAGCGCTGTTTAGTAATCACATCGACGACGCAATGGAGAAGGAAGAAGACTGAGCGGAGGACGGGGTAGGACCTTCGTCTTCCTGAGGTCCCAAGACTTTTTGAACGTACTGTGGATTGACGACGATTTCTTCCTCCATGGCCTGTAATCGCCTTTCGACTTCCATGCAGAGCTGCATCTAATGGTTTAAAATACATGTAAATACAAGGATAATAAAAAGATATAAATTTACAAAATTTATATCTGACTACTCCCTTAAGGTTAAATGATCCACTATTATGTGCTCGTATTCCCAGAGATTATTGTAGGGATCAAGTAAAAAGAATGAGGTAGAAGAAGGAAATCCTCCCTTCCTCGTGCAATTTTCTTCCCACAAAGCAAATGTAGGACTTCAGAACTTTGCCAGGGAGGGCATGAAGAGGCCTAGCTAAACTGATTCTTTTACTTCAGTTGTGGTCATATTTTAGAACAGCAAGATGCACCTCCATATAAGGAAAAACTTTAAATTTCCTAGAGAATGGGCTATAAATGAAATTACAAATACTTAATATATATATAAATGAAAAATATTAATAAGATAGCTCCTCAAGAGATCTCAATTGTCAGTATTTCCAGATGGGGAAACAGCTAAGACTTATCTATTAATGACATATCGTAACTACTAAAGCCAAGAAAAAGAATGTACACAAAAATAACAATTATAAGTTAGGGACTGAAAAATGTAGAGTATGGTAACTAGAGATGTCAAAATTTTTTTTTTCCAACATGACACCTTATCCTGCTCAAGCTAGCAAAGCAGGGTGTCTACAATATAAAAAAAAAAGAAATATAAGGGTTTTATCACACCCTGACTATCCCTGTCCCTTCTGTAAGCTGGTGTCTAATAAGAATAATATCAGGGAGGATGGGATTAACAACTTTTGCTCCCCAAGCTAAGAGTAAGATGCTCGATTGCCTCCCTTTTCGCGATACTTAGCATGATACTAAGAAAATTTAATTGGTTCTATGTCATGGACTTCCATTTCAACTAAGTGCTAGGACAGTGCCTTTTTGCCAGGGACTTTGGTTTTGGAAGGTGTGATCATTGCCTTGAGTGAATGCCCATTCTAACCTCAGACCGTGGCAGACTTCAAACCCTCAAAGTTGCGAGCACTACCACTTTGCCATGGTGACAACATACAAACAAAATAATCAATTTAAAAAGTATAACAAAATACTGGAATGGGCACTAAGAAAGCTTACTCTGAAATGGCCGTACAGAAATTCTCATGGTGCTGTTGTCTCAAGGCCTTTGGTAAATTTCAATGATAAAGGGAGCAAAAGGCACCACAGCATTGTAAAAAGAGAATGCACATACCTCTTTATCTAACTGAGCCATCATCGTTGGAGAATTGTATTTCTCTGGGTTGTCCAGAAAGACGACCATTCCGTCACGCTGGTTAATACTGGCGTGAATTTCTCCATCATCAATCTATAGGAGCAATATAATGCAGCAAAGCAGAAAAAGAGTTTGCTATTATGTCACTATTATTCCCCGATCAAGTGGAGGTGGACACAGACAGGTTGAAGAAGGAAATTAAGGCTGGATGCCCTTTTTAAATCCCAGTGGTGGGCTCCAACATGGGTTTGTCACTTCCGAGTCGAGTGCTCTCTAATTAATGTGCGCCTCCTTTAATTTCATATATACTAACTTCAATTTCGTTATCTATTACCTTGAAATTATAAGGGTATTTTTTTAAATTGAGGTTTTGAAGATATGTCAAAAATAATTAGAATACCAATATGGAAAATTTTTCAGGAATTAAGATGATTTTTTCCTTGAATAAAACTATTTTCTTACAGCTGCAAGACAAAAATTACCAGCCTAATTTTGTGAAAATACTGTTCTACCACTGAACCCCACACTTTTAAAGTATAAGCTTGTAAGAAAAAATACAGTTACTATTTCAACTGTATTATCTGAATGTTCAGAACACACATTCATTCTCACTCTCTCTTTCTATCCTAGTAATAAATATTGTATTAATCCTTTCCATGGATAAAAATTAACATTAATATTCATTCTGTTTCTCTTTAGAAACTATATCCATACATTTAATAGCTAAATTTACTATTGTTCATCATTTAGTACCTCGTCCATGACTTAGCTAATTATGCAGATTGTATACTAAAGAACCAAATACAATGGACCCTCGCCCCACGAAATTAATCCGTTCCTAAACCCTGTTCGTGGAGTGAGAATTTTTCCCACTGAATTGTATGTAATATCATTTAATTTGTTCCTGATCACGATAAACACACATGTTCAATTTTTTTTAATGAGTATAAAAATGAAAAACACCCTAAATTACACCTGTAAAAGGAAAATTACATTAATAATAGAAAGGAATTCTACACTACTAAAATAAAACATGGTAAATACTGTATTTACCTTTGTGGTTGATTGTTGCTGGCACACGTGGATTGTGGTGGAGGAGGAGGAGGAGGACTACTTTTTTTTGAAGGAGTCCACTTCCATTAAAACGTAGGGTACTCATCAGATACAGGTGACATTTCAAGTGTTTAGTCTCTATGTTATCTTTTGGAAGGTTTCTCTGACTAGTGGCACAAGAAAACAATCCAGAGAAATTTGTCTTTTTCTTTGCTGATAAAGTTTTCTAAAATGAGACATCACATTGTCATTCAAAATGTTCACTGCTCTGTTGCTCAAGCTATGAATCCCAGTTTGTCGACGAAATTTTTCAAAACAGCCTCAGCTGGCTTTCAATTTGTCAATTTTAGCACCACTAGAACTTAAGGAGTGTTCCCTACTAAATCGTGGTGTATTTGCAAAGCCTTAGCACATATTATGGCCTCACTAACACTATCTCCAACCAGCTGTTTTCATTAATCCAAACCAACATTAATTTTCTACCTCTTCTATCAACGGAGTCCTATTCTTCTTTAATATAGTCACTCCTTTACCCACGTCAGCCACCTTATAGATCTTTTCATTCTTTAAAATAGTACAGATGGTCGATTTTACCATGTTATACTGTGTGGCGAGATCAGAGACACAAACACCATTTTCATGCTTAGATATTATTTCTTTCGTCGTTTCCACTGTTATGCGTCTAGGGTATTTTACCCCACTGTCACTAATGCACTTCACTTTCTTAAGAGACATAATGAGGGCTAGCTTAAAGTAAAGGCAAAACAATGGAAAAGTACAAAGAAAGAACAACGATCAAACTACAAACAGAGCACAAACGAACTACAAAGTGCGGGCATCAATACAAAACCAAGAGCAACCACGTGGTCACCCAGGCGAGCGGGAATGTGGTCGCCCGGCCGGATGTGCATGTGTATACAGGTTCGGGACTCGAGTGATTATTCGGGGGGCAATGTAAATTTGCTTGTAAATTGTGTTCCTGGGGGAGGGCATTCGTGGGGTGGGGTCACTACTATATGTTTATTCCTAAACATTCATATCTTTTGCTATCATTAGTAACATAAAGAAGATAATACTGCCAAATATCTGTAGATTTATCTCTCTCAACAGCAAAAAAACAATCACAGTCACCAAAACTAAAATTTATATTACTCCTTGAATTGTAAAAGTTGTTTTCTGTATTGTGTCACTATTAATCCCTATCTGAATGGGGCTGGACACAGACATTTGGAGCTGGGATATAATACTGGATACCCTTCCTTAATGCCCCACAGTGGGCTTGGACATGGGCTTGTCACTTCCCAGGTTGAGAGCTCTAATCACTGTGTTACCGCAGTCCCCGCTACCTGAATTTTATATACACACATGGACGCACACACATTTATATACGACATCCTCAGAGAAAACTTACCATATTTAAAATATACTTCTGAGCCTCCTGAGGAGTTGACAACTGAACACGATTGGCGACATCTGCCAAAGAGAGTGTTAGGAACGTTTTGGTAAGCCTTTGGATATTCTTCTTATAGAGAGCATTTAAACACTGCTTTACAAGGCCCATATTCTGATCTCTGAAAATAAAGAGGTTCAGTAAATAGAGAGCATTTATTTAGACAAACAAATGGGAGAGATTTTTTGATATGTTTTAAAGGAGCTGTCACACAACTGGGATTATGGCTGTGGTATATAGATAGATAGATACTCCATATTCATATATCCGGTTGTTTTTTAATAACAGCACAAACTTTACATGGACAACAAGAGGTCCTTTTATATTAAATGAGACTACAGTAAAATGGGCATATTAAACCCATACCTTATATAGGTATCCTGATTTTTGCTAATGACAGCACAAACTTTATCCGGGCAATTTGTAACAAAGGCCGTAGCTAAATCCCAGTACACCTGGCTCAGTGGTTTGATGAAACGGGTAACAACCAATGACGCATATTTTGGGATTCTTCCTATCTGCAAAGGAGAAACCAGAATAATATGACATAAAACAGAATTTAATGACTTTTTTTTTTTTTTCAAAATTATTGTAACATGTAGATTTTGTTAAGAAAAGTAACCTAAGGGTACTCTAGGCTTAATCCCATTTACAAGACAAATCACCTTATCTAATAACATAAGGAGCTGTTAAACTTTACATGAGGTTCTAAGGGTTTTTCATCTTTAAAAGATATGTTTTTCTATCCTCTCTGCTGCCAGGATGCATGGAGCACTTGATACCTTGACAAACCTGTTTTTCATTGATTTGCTCAATCTACCAGCTGAGAAGGTAAGTGCAAATGGAATACATCAGATGTGATTACTATCCTGTGCACATCCTCAAAATGTGTCACTATTAATCCCCATTTGAATGGGAGTGGAGACAGGCTGGAGCTAGGGAATTAAGAATAGAAGTCCTTCCAGCATGACTACGGGAAAATTTCACCTAACCACGGAATGAAGTGAGTTCCACTGGGTCCTTTGGAGTACAAGAGGAGTAAAATATGATCAGAGGCTGGACAGCTACTATACCTACAGACCACTTACATCATGAAAGCCAAAACCCTCAAGGTCAGACACCACTTTTTTTTTTCTGACATGATAGTCATTCTTCACAAACCAACTCCATAGGTTACACTACATGGTTGAACACACACACACCAAGGATCATGAAAATGAAAACAACATTTAGCATACGATAAAACACACAAATACTGTTATCTCTTTCCCCTTGCCCAATCCCAATCAGCTTCTGGAGTCAAATCTATAACCAAATCACTTGTTATTCCATACAGTCACTCGAGGACAACACAAAACTACATGCACAACCTCCAGCCATCCATCCTCTCAAATCCTCCCTCTCCCGTGAGAAGAAAGTTCACATGGTCAGGCAACAATATGGGGATTATCCAGATCTTTTGAACTATCAAAAGAGGCTGGATGACTTCATCAATTATGCCTGCCTGTCCAGAAAGTAACACATCACCTCATAATGAAACACAACACACAAAGTGACACACTCCCTTTGAGCTTTGTAGAAAAGCTTAGGATCGGTCGTGGCTTTCCTTAGGAACTCAGCGCTGTTTAGCCGGACAGCTTAAGGAATGACAGCGACATATAAAACCTTCTTATAAGGATATAAAGGTGGGAACACTACCCCACAACAAGGAGACCCCAAAAAACAGTAAATTTCCAAATCCTTTATCATTTCAACAATTCTAGTATTTATGGTGTTAACATGTTGGATAGTTAAAACTAAATAAAATCATATAGATGATATATTAAGAAATAGGATTTTTCAATAAACTTACCTTTCCCTCTAATATAAGTGACACTAAAATATATTTTTTGAAGGCCTCGAGCATGATGTGAGATACGGCCAGAGCAGGTGTTGTGATACACACCCGGAAGAAATACTGCGCCCTCTCATACTTTTTGATTGCAGTGTATATCATACCACCATAATAATAATAGAGTAGAAAATGCTTCACGTCGTACATTCCTCGCTGTTGAAAAATAATTTATGTCAGTTAATATGTAGTATTCATGACATGAAGACAATAATACGAAGCTTAATCCACAATTTCAAGGGCAAAAAGGAAACTAAGTACTCAAAGTTTTCACCCTCCTCCAACCCTCACCAGGAGCTTAATATATATCAGACAGTTTCTTATTAATTTCCAACAAAAGACTATTACTCTTACAAAGGTTGGAGAAGAGTTCCTAGGAACCCACCAATCTTAATAAATTCCAACATACAACGTTTACTATTTCATTCCCTTAAAATACAGTACTTTGTACCAGAAGGCACATTATTGAGGTGCATTTTACCTAATTACCAACAGATACAAGAGCAAATACATGAAAACTAAAGTACCTAAATACTGTATATCTATTTTCTGGCCAACTCGCAAAAAATCCAAATGGGTATCCAGAAAAAAATAAACTCATAATGATACACATGTATCATATCCAAGTCCTGAGTCTTTCTTGTTGACTTGTTGTTTGCCATTCTAAGTGTCATAATACTATCCATTTTTTCCAAATTCTCTTTTTCTTACAAGGTTGCTTCCACTGCTGGAGCCACCTGGCTAACAGTCTCTTGACTTTTTCAAGATGGACTTGTTTCTTGGCTAATGATAATAATAATAATACTGAATAACAACTTTCAGTGAGTCACATCTCTTCAAGAACTTTAAAAAGTTCTGTAACTAATAAAAATGAAGATTACAAGGCTATAACATTACTCCACAATGTCACAGAAACAAACACACTAACACCTACCTCTTTACTAATATCCATAATATCAACATCCATAAGTTTGACAGCAGGTTTGAAGCATTTCGAAAGTAAACATAAATGAACTAAGTGAGCGTGAATTGAAGTTAAGTGCAGATGGGATTCTTGCGTCTTTCGTATGGCTGTGCTCAAAACTTCTATTCCTCGCATGGCACAGTTACCAGCAACAAGTAGGTCGGCGTAGCTGCCACACAGATCTGCCACTGCAAAAGAATAAGTTCGTTAGTTATTTATAAAGGATAATTTTAGATAGCTTACAATCTTCAAATAATCCAGTTCCCATTTTCAGCAATAAAGAAGAAATTAAAGACTGTAATGGGAAATAATAATATTCATAAACTATAAAATTCATTCCTGGTCTGTGACAACAACAACTCACAAAGCTGTGAGGTGATATTTCTTAATTATTATTTAAGAGTACTATTATTATATGTACCTGTATTGACCTAAAAGAGGGAAGACTAGAGGGGCGAGACTCAGTTGGTTTGAGCATGTGCTGAGGAGGGACGAGGGGTATGTTGGGAGAAAGATGCTGAGGATGCAGCTGTCAGGAAAGATGGGGAGAGGTAGCCCAAAGAGGAGGTTTATGGATATAATGAGGAAGGACATGAGGGCGTGTGGCGTGACAGAAGAGGATGAAGCGATACAGTGTACTAAAGAGATGTTTGATCCGTTGTAGTGATCGCTGACAAAAGAAGCTGAATGATTTGGTGAAGATAGTCACTTACTCATATCTGGAGCATGTTTGATTTGTTCTTCACTGCAGACATTGATGAATTCCGCTACAGTGGCATGAAGTGTATCTATATTAGCATCCGTATGCGTGGTATTCTGTAGCCGAACACACAGAACCGCCATCACTCCGAGGGAGTGAGCCTGAGGCTGGAGAGTAGCCAGAACTGTATCTAAGTGAGCAACATTTTTGGCGAGAACTTCATTGCTTTTTCCCAAATACTTCACAACTTCACCATAGTTGCCTGAAAAGAGCAAGAATTATTTAGTCGCTGCAAATACAAAGTGACTCAAAGACACACCTTTGCAGGTAAAATTGTGCTTGTCTGCCATTTCATGTGACACTTTTAATCCCAATTATAGGGGTAGACACAGACAGGTTGAAGCTGGGGAATTTAGGATCAATGCCCTTGCTATCATCTTACAGTGGGCTTGATCACAATCTGTCACATCCTGAATTGAGTGCTCTAACTTCTGCACTACCGTGAAACCTTACTATCAAAATCATGTAAAAACAGTAAAAATAAACAAGTGCAAATGACAAATAAACATACGACAGTTAGCTGATCATTTTTTTTTAATGTTTACAAACTCACGTGATGATAAGCTCATTCTATTCTCAGTAACCAACATGAAGCAGAGTTAAATTAAAAAGAAACATACAATAGTATTAGCCACTCAGTTTCTTTTTAATGTTTACTGACTCATGTGGTGATAAACTCACTTTACTCTCAGTAACCAACATGATGCAAAATTAATTCATTCTTATTTCTATTAACAGTAGTTTCCCAAATTATTATGCAAGAAGGACATACTAATGGTCCTTACTACAAAAGATAGGGTCATTATATCTAAAAGTTCTTTCTAAATAAGTTCAAAGATATGGTAGACTATGCCATTAAGTCTTAAAACTGACATAGGAGCTCATTATTTCATTCACTTCAATAATTATTTTCTGGTAAGGAATGGAGTGCCTGGCAAGGTTAGCTGATTAAACTGGACCTCCATAGTTAGGCTGAAGAAAATGAAGTCATAACTAAGGAGCAGTCGTAACAACTGAATTGGCAAATACAGTTCAATACATCGTGAGATCCATTTCCTTAAATAAGGAGATTTCCTATTACTGTGCCTAATTAGCTTGCATCAGAATAATTCAATACAAATCAAAACCTAGCAAAAAGTGGTTTAGTCCAAAAATTGATGATGTGCATAAAACAAATCTTAACCAATGGTAAATATTAACAACAGATCCCCAGGAAGGGAAAAAATATTATGAAATAACTTACAATATTAGGTTAATTTGGTTCAATCCCAGTTAATGAAAATAGATAAGTAAAAGGTAAATGTTTACTTTCACACCCCCTGACAAGTGAAATGAAAATACAAAACACTGACATAGAGAAAAAACTACAAATGAAAGAATTTTGAATTTCACACCCAATGTTAGAAAAAAATACTCATGACTTCTTTATATTATCATAGTAGATTTAGTTAGGTGAGTTCATCTATGGTTACACGAGTTGATAAAGGAAATTAAAATTTATTTTTATTTCTTTTGGAGCTTTTGGTATTATTTTAGATGAGGGGATCAATGGAATATGAAGCCCCCGCCTATGGAGGACACGTTCCCCTAGGTGAGGTTAGGTTAGGACGTATCAGAAATGTGTATTTTTTCAACACACTTTTCTATGTAATCCCCTTTTTTAATAATTAACCGAGCTTTTTATTTTAAATTTCTTATATTACTTTTTGTCAATATCTTTCTTTTTCTTAACCTACCCTAACGTGAAAATAGAACCTCAAATGGCATTGCATGAAACGCAATCGGTCATTGTAAAATGAAACGCTAACATAAAAGAGCATTAGCAGGTAAAATTACCCAAAAATCGGTAAAAACATCACACACGCACAATAAAAACAAAAAGCAAAATACCACACTGACATAATCTATTATACAATAAAATTGTAAAGTTGTATAAAAACACACCCTGATTCGATACTCAAATCTTGTCATAATTCACAAACACATTCATATATTCCATGTTTATTTCCCCACAAATATTCCCTGGAATTCCACAAACTTACCCTGCGAGGATAAAGAAGTAACATTATTCACAAAATGCTCTAAAGCAGAGGCCATTTCTTTTCACAAAATAACAACAATGTTGACTAGTTATAAGAATAATTTTACTAACATAAGTGAAGAGAATGTTACGGTCAAACTTAAGTTTATTTACAATGTTGCCAGAATTATTTTTTATTTATCCTATGAAAGTAAGTCAATATAATATCAAAAACCCAAGAAAATCTATAAAGGATTATAAATTATGTAATAAATATATTAAATTTTCCATAATTATTAATTATAATTTCCAGAAAATTAAAATTAAAATCCCAATTAATATAGCATAATTTGATTATTGGTAACCTTTATCTTGAGCTGAAGTTTTCCCATAAAATTAGTAAATACAACACCATGACAAGGCACTCTAGCGGTTAAAATACGAAGCTCTTCTATATTTGTAATGAGTCTGCCTTTGTATTTTTACCCCTACAATTGGTAAAATTTTAAATAATATATATATATATATATATATATATATATATATATATATATATATATATATATATATATATATATATATATATATATATATATAGATAGATAGATAGATAGACAGATACACACACACAAGGCCAATAATCCCCATATTTATACGAGTGACAGAGTCAAATAAAATTCTTGATTCTTCCAGGAGGAGAGTACAGAGGGGATTTCCGGCCCCCTCATTCTGTCCCATTTTACAACAGGCAGGGGAACACAGAGGAAGTAATCTTGCCTCCACACTATGGGAAGAAAGAAGACATGATATGAGAGAGAGAGAGAGAGAGAGAGAGAGAGAGAGAGAGAGAGAGAGAGAGAGAGAGAGAGAGAGAGAGAGAGAGAGAGAGAGGAAGAGAGCGAGAGAGAGACTATGGGAGGTAGAGATAGCTCAACTCTTCCAATGAATTAAAAAAATAAGGAGAACATTTCCAGAAAAAGATTAAGAATGAATTAGGTCATTTCGATGCTAAAAAGAAGAAAACATAGAATAAGATATATAGAAAGAGTGACGATGGAAGGAGGAGACCATTCAACATCCCACGTGTATAGAATCTATTCAGTTTCAATTCCATTAGAGTGATTAGACTGTATTACTCTGCCAATCCTTAACGTAAGAAAGAGAGGGGAGAGAGATACGGATGCTTGAAGTCTCTAAGGAAAACAATTCTGGAGACTTCATAATAATTATAGA
>JAXCGZ010012009.1:20000-37500 GCA_037179515.1 Halocaridina rubra
TTTAGTTGAATTTACTAAAGTTATTACGGGAATACTTAAGAGCGGAATTCCAAGAATAAAATTTTATATTTATAAAATATTCTGCATACATGAAGCTTGAAAACAGATTTTTTTTTTTTAAGTATTTTTGCAGGTACAATGAAAGTTACTGTTTATTCCAGCAAAGTTCCATTAATATTTCTATAAATATTCAAATCGTCGCCAAAAAAAAAAAAAAAAAGATGTTTCATGATTTGATTAAAATACATTATGTCTGCAACCGAGCTAACATCACTGGTCTCGAAGGTTAATAATAATCGTAAGAATACAAATGTACATATGTTCGTGAATATGGACATAGGAATAGAACTGTCCTTGGGTGGGTGTGAAAAAGCAGTCACGTTAGGTTCAAGTCGGTGGCTAGAGTTCATATAGGGACGGTCATTTATCATGTTGGTTTATATATAAGAGTTCACGCATTCCTAAATAAAACAATAAGCAGCGTGGAATGACAAAATTGAGGTGGCTGAATGCGTGATAAAATGGGCGGATAAGTGCATGAGTATGTCAGTTGGGTGTGGTTGAATCGAGTGGGTGGGTGGGCGAAATGCAGACTGTTTGGGAGTGTTGGGGGGAGAAGATCTCTCGCCGCAGTGCACCACCTCCCTTGGACGCTGTTGTCAATAAAACCCCAAAACCAGGGGAAAGAGGTGGAATACAAATACCCATTACACACACACACACACACACACACACACACACACACACACACACACACACACACACACACACACACAAGTAAAAGTAAACGGCAGAAATACAAGTAATTTATAAAATGTTACTTAAAATTTTCATTGTTCAAGAATAATAAATTACTCTCTCTCTCTATCTATCTATATATCTTGCTCTATCTATCTATACATCTTAATACATAAACATACGTATACACACGGAAATGCAATCACACACAAGAATACAAACAAGGCAGTAAACCGAGTAATTTGCAAAATGGAATCTAAATTCGATGCATTAATTACATACACAGTTGTCTGTCTCCTTTTCCTAAACTTAAAAGGGAATATCAAATGATCAAATATAACAATTACAATCTGACTGCCATAACGGGCTAACGTATATGAAATTTAATGACACAAAAAGATGATCATTAATGTGAATAACTGACTCCAAATACCGCAGAGAAATACTAGTTAAACCCAGTAATATATTTAATGCACCATTTGTCACAATTAGTCCCCATGAATGGAGGTGGACACGGAGAGGTTGGAGGTAGGGGATTAAGATTAGATGGTCTTCTTAAAATTTTGCGGTGGATCGAACCTGTGTCAGTAAGTGTACAGACAGAAATTACTTTTTTTTTTTTTTACAATAGTTTGAAGGTAAAATATTTACCATGTAAGAATAAAAGCAATTTCAGAGCTGAGAAGGTACAATTCTATTCTATTTTAGCGTGATCAGCAATTAACATTCTTTGAAGCATCTGCAGAATTAGATTTCAACCTAGTTTGTTGATTTATTAGTATAATACCTAACTCACCTAATCCTAACCTAACGGGACACTTGTATGGTCCGAAATCTATATTTGATTCAATTCTCCTTAGAGATTTCAAGAAAATAAGTTTAGAATCTCCTTAATAAATAAAATATACATCTGACAAAAGGAAAAAAAAATCGTAAAAACAGAGGGCTCTGTGTATGCCCAACAAAGAAAAAAATCTGTGTCCAAAATGAATGTGCAACGTCATATGACTAGAATACCTCAAAACAGGACACACAAAGAGAATCCCATAAATTAAAAGCCCTTGGGATAGAAACCAGATGATATCTGGCGAGAGGAGGATGCCATACCAGTCAATATGCCTTAGCTATGGATGATGTCAGTGGGAGCCTATGCTAAAAACGACGAAGGTCCAACTAGGCCATGGCTGTTACACAGTACATCACACACAAAGTAAATGTGCATTTTACGCTGATATTATATAAGATATAGCAGCTGTACCTGACAATTTCTCTGTTTTGAGAGATATGTAGATATATCGATGAACTTAGATACTTGACCAGCTCATAATAAGCCTCATATTTCATTCTGACAGTCTTAGAATTAATGTGTTAGGAGATAAATATTCATCGCCATTTTTGCTAATTCACATCAGAGCTGTCAAAACAAGTTGGAGGTGAGATTGTTGAATGAACAATGGCTGGAGGAAGACGAACCGTTGCAGTAACATTAAAGGGATATTAAAAAAAATTGGAAGTAAATATGTATCAGCGAAATATATGACGTTTACTCTTCTATTCTCATGATTCTCTAACATAAATTACTGGTATGGCTCTAGTTGCATTTCTTACTATATCTCAATATGAAAAACGACATAGTACTTTGATACCCGGTTCCTCTATCCATAACCCGTACTCACCTCTATAAAATAATGAAATATACTCTATTATTTATTCAGATATAGAATATAACAAACCAGTGACTAGCTAATGTAAGATGTGTTTTCTACAAATAAAACTTTATACAAGTAAAGTTTTATATAAAACATTTGAGCCCGATTTTTTCACAAATTTTCAATTCAGTTTTGAATGCTACAGTTTTTTTAATTAGACTAAAACCACATATATTCCACGTGTCTAAATTACCATATCTGAATAAAAATAGAAAATCAATATATAATAAACGATTAACTGAAAAATCGAAATAAAAACGAAGCTATTAGTATGGTGATAAAAAGGCAAAACACGTTCAACCAAATGTTATCAGGAAATAGTGTCTGTAAACGCTGATGATCCTTGAGTAAAAGGCTTATTCGTTACTAGCAAATAAACACAGGTATAGTGAAGCGAAAAACGCAGTTTGAAAAACAATGAATGACAGAGAATATAGCCCTATGAATGAGCGAATATACTTTAAATAATGTATAAAGAAGGTACCACCAGTGCAGGAGTTCCTAAGAATTAAAGAACTCTGAGAGGCGAATAAACAAAAGGCTTAGGAAACTGACACCCAAATCAAATTGACATCTTATGTTTTTCAAACAGGAGCAAGAAAAGTGTAGATGTAAACGAGAGAGAGAGAGAGAGAATTGATACCGCTGACCTTGTCATTCCCAACTTCCTTACAGAGGAGGACAGTGTTAAGTGTATGAGTTTACTGCAGGACGGTTGACTGAGTCCATTTCAATTTGCTCTCTCTCTCTCTCTCTCTCTCTCTCTCTCTCTCTCTCTCTCCTCACAGTACATGTAGAAGCACTTAACCATTTAAGAAATAATTGCTGGCACATGCCCACTGCAGTTTAAATTAAAGACTGGTTCACATTTAAAAGCATATTGGCTGTTTTGATGCATATACTACATTTGAATTGCATTTGTAAGATAAGTCTGTATTTTTTTCTTCATATTAGATATCTACTCTAAAATTCTATTTGTGCTAGGATATTATGCTCTAAAATGCCTTATAATTTTAAGCTGGTAATAGAATACCTACAAACTATATAGACCTAACTATGCGGTTGCGTAATAAATAAAAAAAATAATAAAAAAACAATTCAGCAAGGTTTAGTAATTATAGGGAATATATATATATATATATATATATATATATATATATATATATATATATATATATATATATATATATATATATATATATATATATGGCCTAGTCCTCTATATCTCTGGGTACTCTGTACTTTGCTTTTTCTGTCTGTCATTTTCCTTTGTATGTAATTACCTCATCTCTGCCTTGTCCGTAACCTTTTTTATTTCCTTCATCTTGGTGTTTTCTTGTGTCCGGACCTTTATTGATTAGGCCAATTTTTGCCTGTCCCAGTGTCACACTCATAATATATATATATATATATATATATATATATATATATATATATATATATATATATATATATATATATATATATATATATATATATATATATATAACAAAAAGAGTCAGATGACAGAGAAATAAATACTTCCAAACACGATAAAAGAATTAAAACTATCAAGAAATACAAAAATGATTCAAAATATAAAAAGATTTAGTATTTCTAAACAGTGATTAATCCAAGCAAAGTTTGAAGTAAAACAAAAAGTTCACGAATCCCTCCAAGGCAATCTTAGAAAAGCATAAAAATAATAACAGTCTTACCAAGCAGTCTTAGAAAGGAATGAAACAAAGTAACAATACTGGTAGTGTTTTTTATCTCAATACTCACTGAGTCTTCCTTTTACAAATTGCCTGCAGTCATGATTTATTTATGGGGTACGAGGGTCTAGGCTGTGTTTTACAGTGTTGAATGCTGTGATACACAGCATTTGAATTTGTTCGTAGTTTTAACAAAATATCCGCAGCTATTTGTTCAGCAGTGGCTAATAGGATCTGTGAGTGTGTGTGTAGTTCAACGGTATACACAAATTACAAAAAATAATTATAAATATAATTATTTTCGCCTGACTGGAATGGACACATACTTAAAAACGGTGAAGAAAAACAAAAATTAGAAAAAATAACCTTAAAATATCTGAAATAACACACTCGTAGCTAGATGCAATTATAATACAATCCAGCTTTTTTTTTCTAAAAAAAAAAAAAAAAAAAAAAAATGTGCTGCAGAAAAATAATTTTTCCGTCATTGAAGCCAGACTGCATGAAAAAACTGTTCCATTATCGACCTCACAAACCTAAGAGCGAACCCACCAGGCATTCTGAGTTGAAAGGGATTACTATATTAAGCAGTTATTGTAGGAGAAATTTTAGACCTATGAATGCAAAATATTACAATAGGACATTACTAGTATATTAATTTCTAGTTCAATGGAGCATTATTTAATGCAATGTAGCCATTTCTAAAGTACTAGAGCCCTCTTTTATACGATAAAAACATTTCATACAATCGATTTATGTAATTTCAAAAAGACACCCTGATCCCAAAAAGCCTTGGGAATCGGGAGTTATGAAATAGATTGCAACGTTATCGAAAGGTATACAATTTTGTGTAATAAAAGATCCAACAGGTAATAGAAAGGCCATGCAATGGACGGCCAAGCGGTCTGCAGATGTGAAACACACGTGGGGGGTCGGTATAGCATGATATAGCCTAAAACAACGCAGTCAGACTGCAGGGCGGAGTCTTTATTTCCCTTTCTCTTGATGTCAAACGTCGATATATTCCTTAGGTAAAGGATATTTCCCCTTTTAAGAACTAATTATGGAAATAGACTGATATTATCTAGTCTGCGAGGCTACGGTTCTTGAAACTAATCTCAGGATATAGGATTTTTTGTAAGACTAAAATAATGATAATAAAGAGAGCACTAATAAAAAGAAAAGAAAAGAAAAATGGAGTAGACGACTGAGTTATTGTCCAAGCTTATTTTCAAACACCTTTACAAATTGAATAACCATGCTGGTCAACCTCTTCGAGCAGGGTAGAGGTTGTGCCTTCATTTCTTTCTTTTCATTACATGTAACAGTAAAAATATAGTTTGTAGACTATTCTTTGATGAGTAAATACCGTGTGATATACTGATTATTGTAAAATAATTATTCTCGTTAGCACGTGTTTGGTACGTGAAGTAAGTTCAAATATGAATCATGCTTTGTCTGAACTTGGGGTTACTAAGTTCTCGTTTTGAGGAGATTATCCTCAGGTGAAAATTAATCTTTTTGTATCAAATTTCCGTGTTTGTGGATGTTGATGTCCATGGTTGTGTGTACGTGGAGATTACACATGCATGTTTTCAACAGTTTTAAATGCTAAACACATTCATATCTTTAAGGTCCGATATAAGTGTTAGGAAATGGAAAGGGAAGCTGACCAGAAGACGGGGAATTATGAGCATAGGGCTCTTAACTGTTAACAAATTTAGTAAGTACATATATAAAGTAAAAGTATTATAGGCCTATTGCAGGGGAATGAATTTTCAAAAATCATTATATATATATATATATATATATATATATATATATATATATATATATATATATATATATATATATATATATATAATGTGGATTTCGTCATTTATACTTAAAAGAGAGGGACTTTCAAAGAGTTTGTGGATATCAAGTAAACTGCAATAATCTTGAAAGGATAATATGGCTTAATAAGAAGAAGGAAACAGATAAAGATACCATCCTCCAAGAGAACGTTTTGGAATGGATTTTGCACATATTGGAAAATTTTCGAAAGACATGAAAAAGCACTGTACAGAAGCTTATAAAATACAAGAGATCCCCATTACAGAATTGCAGTTAAGAACCACATGAACAAAACCTTATACAACACTTAACACTAACAAGAACCTAAGTACTTTATACCTGCCAGACCCTCCAACAGTCTTTCTGAAGTCCAGTCCAATATTTAACAAATACTTATCTATGGGGGTACCTTTCCTTTCAGCAAGGATTGTACCACGGTTCCATTTCATTCTCTGCGTTGATTTTTTCCATCGAACTGGGGACCAGCACGCAAAACTAGGCCAACGATAATAACGGGTTTTCTGCCAATCTACGGAGAACATAATGATTATTTTCCTTCTTTCATGGCAAACAAGCAGGAAAGAATTGATAGTGATATTTTATCCCCTTTCATTGTATCTCTATTATCTATATTTTTTTCGGTGCTCCAAATATAGAAAAGAAGACAAGAAAACGAAAAAAAATCCATTATAGGAAATCGAGATCAAGGAGAGGGGGGGGGGGCGATGTAAGGGCTGATCTTCCACAACATTATTATTATTATTAAAGGGCAAGGTATATGTATGTATGTATTAAAGGGGGAAACAGCCAAGGTAGATAGATAGATTATTATCATTATTAAGTAGTAGTAGTAGGAGTAGTGGATGTGTTAGTTTTGTATGAAACGAAGGCGAAAAGGGATATAGTCTGACTTGGTCACCCCCCCCATTATCATTATCATAGCAGTAATTACCATTTATATTGACAACATATCCAGGTGAAACTAGCAACAGTGTTTTATCAAATTCTGCTATGCTTGACTTCCTCGATCAGCTGTATTGCGGCAAGAAAAGAAACTTCACAGGGAGTTTGGGGTTGCCGACTCTTATCTCTCTTATTCGGTTCTTATGACATATGAAGAATATAAGTGGGGTATTTTCTCTACCCACAACACTTGGGATTATTATTATCATTATTATTATTATTATTATATTAACAATAAATCAGTCTATATCGGGGTATAACTCTGGAATATCAGAAATTTTCGTGTAAAAAGAGAAAATTCATTCTCAATAGGCGTATATTAGCATACTGTCTCTTATCCTCTATACAAATCCAGAGTACGTGAAAATACTATTCTACCACAGACTCCACACATCTATTGGTGTGCTCACTAAGCCAGCCTAGATGAAACGAAAAATTACACAAGGCATATGCTGTAAAGTGCTCGAAAAATAAATAATAATATAATTTTAGTTATTGTTGTAGTTTCAAGAAATGAGTCATCGGAGAGAGAGAGAGAGAGAGAGAGAGAGAGAGAGAGAGAGAGAGAGAGAGAGAGAGAGAGAGATCTGAAATTCTCTCCTGAGAGTAATTTGAGATGATCCAGGTGGGATTTGTGGTGAGAGATGGACACACGCAAACTCGTGCGCACGTGCAAGCACGCTCTCTCTCTCTCTCTCTCTCTCTCTCTCTCTCTCTCTCTCTCTCTCTCTCTCTCAATCTAAAAGAGGTGTAACCACTAGTCAAGGAAAATGTGCCCACGAATTGTGAGTTCAAAAAAGAAACTGACCAGGAGACGAGGAGTTACGAGCATGGTCTCTCTCTAGTGAACACAATTAATTACATGAATTATCTTTTCGTAAGTATAATTTCTCAACCAAGTTAGTCATTACATTAATACGTAAACAGTATTGAATAAATGTTTACTTGTACACCCCAATGGATTAAATCACAGCTACAAGACATTGGAAACATATTTAAAACAACTAAAATCAATTATTTCAATAATTAACTCATGTTTTTTTACTGGGGCTAAACTAAGTGAAGTTATCCTAACCTAAATATATCTTTCCTACCAGGAGTGTGTGAAAGTAAACATTTATCAGGAACGCTCTTAAATCCATTTATGAGATGCTTCGTTTTTATTCATTATTGAATAGAATAATATTGCTAGTCATGACAGAAGCTTTTTTCCCCTATTCATTATCCTCTCTTACACTCACCCATTAACCCCATTTAGTACCCTCCCGTACATCCACCCATTAACCCACCAAGTACCGCATTCTTATCGTGCTCAAATCACTAATGCCAGTATTTAGGTCGACTCGTATCTTACAAACTCGTAATCTCTACGACGTTCATGAGTCATTAAATATATTTTTACATATTTATTTTTATGCTATAATTCTATACTTAGGGCGCGGGTTATTGCGTATAATGAATATAGGATGATATGGAGAATTTAGCAATAAAATTATAAATAAATTTAATTAGATAATGGAGTGTTTGGTAATAAAAGCTATGAAATGAGTTAAGGGGGCCTAAAAGCTTTGGGTCTCGCTTCATATTCGTGACTGCATGCGCATTGGAGGTACCAGGTGAGAGAGAGAGAGAGAGAGAGAGAGAGAGAGAGAGAGAGAGAGAGAGAGAGAGAGAGAGAGAGAGAGAGAGAGAGATGAGAAATCACAATAAAGATAAAAGGAGGAGCTTTAAAAAGGAATAATAAAAAAAGTTACCTAAAAATATAACTGTAAAAGATAAATTTAAATGAAACAAAACAACCCCAAACGCAGAATATACAGTACTTGCAAAGAAAAGAAAGGTAATTAAAAGATAAAAAGAAAAAGAAAAATGTAACCAAAGATCATTGGCTAGAAGAGAATAGAAATATTAAATATAAAAATAAAATGATAGATCTGATATGCATTTCATGGAAAGAGAGAGAATATGACGATAAATGAAATAAGGAGAAAGAGAACTGAAAGTTAAAAGGAAGAGGAAAAACAAGAGGAATCTGAAACCAAGGAGGAAAATAATCCCGATTTCAGGGACGAAAAAAAAAATCTGCATTTTTGAGAGAGAGAGAGAGAGAGAGAGAGAGAGAGAGAGAGAGAGAGAGAGAGAGAGAGAGAGAGAGAGAGAGAGAGAGAGGAGAGAGATAAAAGTTGAGTAAATATAAACGAAAGCAAAAGTAGATAGAGGGAAAGAAAATGAAAAATATGGAATAATGAGCGAAAGAGTGAAAGTGGAAGATAATAGAGGAACATTTGAATAAAAAAGTAGATAATGAAAAAGAATTGGACGAAGGGAGTGAAATTAAATGGAGATAAAAGATAAAGTAAACTACATGAAGTAAGAAAAAAAAATAAAGAGCAGAAAGAAGAGCCTCAAAAAGTAAGAGTTAATGAAGAATACCAATTAACTTGAAGAGAACAATAATGGAGAATTAAAATAGCTAAAAATGAGGAGTAGACGGAATAATGATATGATAAGTAGTGTAAGATAAAGCTTAAGACGAATAAAAATAGGTAAAGACGAGAGAGAGAGAGAGAGAGAGAGAGAGAGAGAGAGAGAGAGAGAGAGAGAGAGAGAGAGAGAGAGAGAGCAAAGAAGAAAAGAGAGAAGTAAAATAATAATAGATCGAAGATTAGAAAGATGCACGAAAATGAAGAAGAAGAAGGAGGAGGAGGAGTAGGGGAGGAGGAGGAAGAGGGGGAGAAGAAGAAGACGAAGAAGAAACAGATGATGATGATACTTGCGATGAGGAGAAGATGAAGAGGAGGATAAAAATGGAGGAGGAGGAGGAGGAGGAGGAGGAGGAGGAGGAGGAGAAGAAGAAGAAGAAGAAGAAGAAGAAGAAGAAAAAGAAGGAGGAGGAGGAGGAGGAGGAGGAGGAAAAGAAGATGATAATTGCGATGAGGAGAAGAAGAGGAGGAGGATAAAAATGGAGGAGGAGGAGCAGGAGGAGAAGAAAGAGGAGAAGAAGAAGATGAAGAAGAAGAAGAAGGAGGAGGAGGAGGAAGAGGAGGAGAAGAAGGAGAAGAAGAAGAAGATGATAACTGCGATGAGGAGAAGAAGAGGAGGAGGATAAAACTGGAGGAGGAGGAGGAACAAAAGGAGGATGAGGTATTGGAGGAAGTAGGAGTGGCTCTGCCCTATCCTCACTTACCAGTGTTACGCGAACCATCGAGGTGAAGAGAACGGAACAGAAGTAAACGCTCACCGTCTCTGCTCTCAGAAACCGCTCCAGTCGACTCGTTCATAGGAATCTCTTTACTTCTATATTAAATATCTAAATATGTCTGCAGGTAAGTAAACAAACAATGCTACAGACACACAAACGTCATAATACACATGCAACGATTTTTGTGTAAATATATTTTTACTCTGAGAGGATTGTGTAGAACAGGAAATATATATGTACATATTAAGTATTGTACAGTACTGACTATTTACACTGACAGGACAGTTTAGACCAAGAAATATATCTGCAGATATGATAATGACATCTCTGGACAGAATGGTCTGTACAGACCGGGAAATATATCTACAAGAGATACAAAATTATATCTGATTTGAAGATCTCTACAGACACAGGACTGTTCAGACCAAGAAATATAACTGCAGATATACTAAAACACATCTACGGTAAAGACACATCTGGACAGAATTTACTTCACAGACTAGGAAATATATAAGCAAGATGTACATAATTACTCCCAAATTAAATACTCCCTTCAAAGACAGGACTGTACAGACCAGGAAATATATCTAAAGATTTTATAACTTACATCTACGATAACGATTTATCTGGACAGTAAGGACTGCACAGACTAGGAAACATATCTGCAGATATACAAAATTACATCAAAGGTAACGAATTCTCAGATCAGAAAAGACTGCACAGATCAGTAAAGTAACTGCAGATATAATATATTCATTATATCATTCAGATTCATCTGAATATCTTCTTTTATTAATATTTTTCTAAGAGTTATGAAATTAATTAATTTACTAAGTCTGAAATTAATTAATTTATTAATCTTTTATCGAATATTATTGTAATTAAACCTTCTTATATTATCTGCTCAAGCACTCTAAAAATATATATTTTACTTATACAATGAGCTGTATACACACACATATACACCCGTGTGTGTGTGTGTGTGTGTGTGTGTGTGTGTGTGTGTGTGTGTGTGTGTGTGTGCGTGTGTGAATCTCACGGATTCTTTTAAATATGAATATCTAGAGTACTAAAGGAAAAAAGAAAGAGCAACAGAAACTACTGGCGCTTGCGTTTACGAGTACAATTAATTACTCATCTTCAAAGGTAACTCTGAAGATGATTAGATAATTATACTCGCTGGCGCTAGGGTTGTGCCTTTATCTCTCTCTCTCTCTCTCTCTCTCTCTCTCTCTCTCTCTCTCTCTCTCTCTCTCTCTCTCTCTCTCTCTCTATCTATCTATCTATCTATCTATCTATCTATCTATCTATCTCTCTTTTCCTTGTTACTCTTCCAGCCATTCATATCTTCATCCATCCTTCCTCCATCCGTCCATTCATCTAGATATCTAGTTTAACAACCATAATTTGTAAGATCATCCAGACATCAAAATATACACAAATTTGTGTATGATATAGTTTTATCTTTTCTTTAAGTAATTCATCCATTTATACATTCAACCATCCATCCTTTTATCTACCTATATAATTACTTATGCAATCCCCAATGAATCTGTCCATATATCAATACAAACATCAATTCTATTATCAATCCACCGATTTATTTACCCAGTAGCATAATAATCATAACTTTATTCATGTATTCGTCCATTTATCCATCCAACCGTCAACTCCTTCATATATTTATCCACTCATAAATCCTGTAGTACAAGAATTCATCACTTCATCCATATATTCAGCCAAGTCTTTCTACAATTCATCCATCTTTTGGATCGATCTTTCTTCTTCATATTCTTCCAAAATCGAATATAAATAAAAAAAAATAAAAAAAATAAAAACCTATATACTTAAAATATACTATATTGTGTTGTGTTATTTGTAGAGCATTTCTTCGCCAGATTTGCATGGTATAAATGTTATGATAGTGGGATCTGTTTTAAACAGCCCCTGTTATCCTAGCAGATTACTAGAGTGTCATTAGATAAGAATTTACTGATGGTTTAGCAATTCACATAATAATAATAATAATAATAATAATAACAATAATAACAATAATAATAATTATAATCATCATCACTAACATATGCATAAGATATGTACATATTATAAGTAGGTAAATGCACATGCGTATGCACATTGATATGCACCAGTTATTAGACACAAGGTCACTGCGAGAGCTGGGGGGGGGGGAAGACGCAAGCGGAAGAAACTAATTCCTTTCCATTTATTTTTTCGTTAAAAAAAAAATAATAATAATAATAGCATATATAATATATATATATATATATATATATATATATATATATATATATATATATATATATATATATGTGTGTGTGTGTGTGTGTGTGTGTGTGTGTGTGTGTGTGTGTGTGTGTGTGTGTGTGTGTGTGTGTGTGTGACACCGGTTCAGACAAAAAAAAAATGCCCTCATCAATAAAGGGCTGGACACGAAGAAAACATTACAACGAAGGAAAAGAAAAAGGTTACGGACAAGGCAGAGATGACCATCCCCATGTTGCTTAATCTTCGTCAGACTCCTTAAGGAATAACTGCATATTTCAGCAAATTAGTGCATATTCTTGTCAAATATCACAAAACTTATTTAAACACTGTTGAGAAGGTTCATCTCTGAGCCTTTACAATAGATTTCCTACAACTATTTCATGAATATTTTATAAATAAGCATTTTGGAATAACCTTATACATGTAGTAGGTTGGCTCCTGGCACCAGCCGCCCTTTGTGGTACTACAGCCGAAGGTTCGTTTGGACTTAAATAGGACTGTCCAGGACTCTTCGATGTCAAGTCTTCCTTTAGTTACGGTTCTTTTTCCATGCCTACGTCAACACCGAATAGTCTTGGATACTCGTTACACATCTCTTATTATCCCTTCACATCTGACAAGTCACAACACCCCATCTATGTGTTTTTGTACTTTATGATTTCTTCGTGCTCAGGCTCGATTATGGCAGATTTATTCTTTTTTTTTTGGCCCGTCTTCGTGTCACAATCATTATATATATATATATATATATATATATATATATATATATATATATATATATATATATATATATATATATATATGTGTGTGTGTGTGTGTGTGATTACCTTATTGTGATTACCTTATTGTGTTTACGGGAAAGAGCCCAAAGCTCGTATCTTCCCGTCTCCTGATCGGTTCCATTTTTTGACTTAGTGATACTTATCATACCTGTCCTTAAAACTATGGATTGAGGTAGCATTAACTACCTCCTCGCTTAGCGAATTCCAATTATCAACTACTCTTACACTGAAAAAGTATTTCCTTACATCCTGCAAACAAGTTTTCTTCCGAAGCTTCAAACTATGACCTCTAGTTCTAGAGCCAGCCATATCGAAATATCGATCCCTATCCACTCTATCATAACCATGAAGGAATTTAAAGACTGTCACCATATCCCCCCTTACTCTTCTAGCTTCGAGTGATGGCAAGTCTAATTCCCTCAGCCTCTCATCATAACCGAGATTGCGTATTTCTGGCACCAGTTTCGTGGCATGTCTTTGAACTTTTTCAAGCTTAGCTATGTGCTTTTTCAAGTGCGGATTCCAAAAGGGGGCTGCATATTCGAGTTTTGGCCTCACATAGGTTACATAAATATTTCTGAACATTTCCTTGTCCATGTGCCTGAAGGCTACCCTTACATTTGATAAGAATGCATATGCTGCCCTTACTACGCCATTTATATGTATTTCTGGAGACAAATCTGCCAATATGTTTACTCCTAGATCTCTCTCATTTTCTGTCTCCTGAAGTTGTACTCCAGCCACCGAGTAGTCAAGCTTGGGCCTTCTTGCACTTGTACCCATTCTCATTACCTTACATTTTGAGGTATTGAATTTCATTAGCCACTTTTCTGACCACTCATGCAGATTATTTAGATCCTCCTGAAGTTCTCTACCATTGTTCTCGTGTGTGTGTGTGTGTGTGTGTGTGTGTGTGTGTGTGTGAGAGAGAGAGAGAGCGAGAGAGAGAGAGAGAGAGAGAGAGGAGAGAGAGAGAGAGAGAGAGAGAGAGAGAGAGAGAGAGAGAGAGAGAGAGAGAGAGAGAGAGAGAGAATAGTGAAATTTTATATACATTCCCCGTGGGTTTAACTCGTGCATAAACTCCTAAAACATTCTACGGACATAAGAATATGATTAACTTATTCTCTGGAATGAGGTCAAGTAGAAATTGAATTACCCAGTGTCTTGGTAATGCCATAAATAAAATAATTTGGTGTACTGATGTGAAAAGGATTAAGAGACAGAAATGACTACAACTGTTTTTCTTTTTAATATTCGGTGATGTATGAGGCGCATTTTTTCTTAAAATATGCTAGAAGAAAACTATTCAATCAACCTTTTTATAAACCTCTCACACACATATAATTTGCAGCCATCAATCACAGAACGCAGTTAATATAAATAATTCTATTTAGCCTATGGTTTTGTTCAGAATTAATAATAACGAGTCAATTAAAATCTACTTAATGAAAAATTCATACGTTCTCAATGGACATTCTTTCGTATAAAACACAGTATCGCATGTTTCATTCTAATTATCCTCCTCAAATTCTTTAAAATGAGACTCCCTTGCGTGTCTGTCATTCTTACTGTTTTTTCAGACTGCAGACATAACATGAAAGACAGTCACTCATTTTGAAGTATATTCACATATCGCTTCATTATGAAGTTCATAAAGTAGGGCATAACATATCCGTGTGGTAAAAATAATGAGGGATTTGTATTCAAAGATAGATAAGCAAATAACAGGTTACAAAATGCAGAGGGATTTGTTCAAAGATAGATGAACTAGGCTAATACAAGGTTTGCATATGCAGAGGAATTTTGTTCAAAGACAGATATTCTAATACCAGGTTTTAAAATCAGAGGGGTTTGTTTAAAGACAGATATTCTAATACCAAGTTTCAAAAGTAGAGGGATATTGTTCAAAGACGTAATCTAATAGCAGGTTTCAAACACACGAGGTATTTTGATCAAAGACATAATACCTAATATCAGGTTTTAAAATGCAGAGGAATTTTCGTCAATCAGATAATCTAATACCATACTTCAAAATTCAGAGAGATATATTTCACAGACAGATAATCTAATACCATGTTCCAGAATCAGAGAGATTTTGTTCACAGACTGATATCTAATATCATGTTTCAAAGTCTGAGGGATTATGTTCAAAGACAGATAATCTAATACCAGGTATCAAAATGCAGAGGGAACATATTAAAAGACAAATAATTTAATACCAGGTTTCAAAATCAGTGGGAGTTTGTTCACTGACAGATAGCCTAACACCAACCTCCATATCAGAGGTATTTAGTCCTAAGAGAGATAATTTAATACCAGGTGTCAAAATCAGAGGGATTTTGTTCAGAGACAGGTAAAACTATTAGGTTTCAAAATGTTCAGTGGACTTGTTCAGCGACAGATTATCTAATACCAGGTTCCAGAATATGAGATTATTTGCTCACCGATTGATAATCATATACCAGGTTAAAATATTCAAGAGGGATTTTGTTCACAGACTGACACTCAAATATTAGATTGCATAATGCTCAGGAATTTTGTTAAAAGACAGATTATCAAATACCATGTTTCAAAATGCAGAGGTATTTCGATCAAAGACAGATAATCTAATTATAAGTTTCAATATGAAAGGGATTTTTCTCAAAGACAGACAATTAAATACCAGGCTAAAAAATGCAGGCGGATTCTGTCCAAAGACAAATAATCAAATACCAGGATTCAAAATGCAGAGGAAATTTATTCAGACATGTAAGTTAGCACTAAGTCATGGCTGAAGTTAGACTATGTTCTGTTAGATTCACAGCACTGAAGCTTCAAATAACTGACACATCACAATGGCATGCAGATAGGATGCTAAAAGTGAAAGCTGTGCATTATTATTATTATTATTATTATTATTATTATTATTATTATTATTATTATTATTATTATTATTATTATTATTATTACTGGAGGTATGTAGACGATTCACAATGGGAGGTTGCTGTAATAGATAAGGTGTAATTCTCCCTAACAGATTGCTGAGATAACACATGACCAAAAAGCCTCATCGAATATGCTATTATTCTTGCATGCAGCATGTGATAAGCTCCGCAGTCTGCATATGCATGCAACTATGAAATAACAGGTGGGGTTCGATCCTCTTTTAAAGTCTAGACACTTTTAATTTGTAAGTTTTAATTCCAAACTTACCTACTTTAAAATTAGTTTATACAGAGTAAAACTCATTGACTAGGACGCGTTTATACAGAGAGTAGAAATAATTTGAAAACCGACCATAAAGTTGTGTTTGTTTGGAGTAATATTATAAAATGATCCTTAATACGAAATTTGTACCATGTGATAAGGACACGTTCATATGAGCAAAATTATACGCAACGGAAGCGTTTATAGAGAATAAAGATTACGTTACGAAAACACGTTAATAAAAAGTAAATATAATGTGAAAAAAAACGCATTTTTAAAATAGTAAGATAAACGTAGAGAGTTGTTTTTAAACGTATATATGTCATTCGACAAGAACGCGTTTTTACAGAATGAGTATAACGTAGAGAGGGCGCGCTTTTATACAGAGAAGAATAATGTGATTAGGATACGTCTTTACAGCGTGCAGATCACATGGAGAGGTCGAATTTATACAGGGAAATATAACATAAAAAGGATGCGTTTTTTGTAAAGGACAAATTAAATCGGAGGATGCATTTATACAGATAATAATGTGACAAGGCTGCGTTTTTACACAGGGCAGATTACTTGGAAAGGTTGTGTTTTTAGAGAAAATCATGTGACAAGGTCGCGATTTTACAGAATGCAGATCATGTGAAGAGGCTGTATTTATACAGATGTATATTATGTGACAAGGATGCGTTTTTACAGAGTACAGAGAACAGAAATAACTACGTGTATACAAAGAAATGATATGTGACAAGGATGTGTTTTACAGAGTGCAGATTATGTGAAGAGGGTGCGTTCATACGAAAAAAAATCCTAGGTGAAAAGGACACGCTTTTACATGGAAATAGGAGCGTATCCACCTAGAATATTATCTGAAAAGGTCTCGTTTTTACTGAATGCAAATCACATGGAAAGGCTACATTCATACAGACATTTACTATGTGGCAAGAATTCGTAAATACAGAGTACAGACAACGTAGAGATAGTGCATTGATACTGAGAAATAGGATGAGAATAGGTAGCGTTTTTACAGAATGAAAATCACGTAGAGATAGTGTGTTTATACTAAGAAATAATTCGAGAAAAGGTCGCGTTTTTACAGGACTCAAAATCACG
>JAXCGZ010012009.1:42500-47026 GCA_037179515.1 Halocaridina rubra
GAGAGAGAGAGAGAGAGAGAGAGAGAGAGAGAGAGAGAGAGAGAGAGAGAGAGAGAGAGAGAGAGAGAGAGAGAGAGAGAGAGAGAGAGAGAGAGAGAGAGAGAGAGAGAGAGAGATAATCTTCATTAGCCAAATTATATAAAAACCTGCCGAACCTGCAGTCACATTTTGCAATCATAAAACCCCAAAAACTAACCAACTATTCTCTCTTATAGAGTTTCAGAGGTGAGAGTAATCTCATCTCCTGCAATGCCACGGTCAAGTTAGGCCATCAGCGTCTCGATCAATAAGACTCTGGGATGCCCTGTCTCACTGCTCCCTCCCTACCCATGGATCTCCAGTCATTCCCACTCTCTCTATCTCCAGTTATGCATCGTTTGTCTTCTTATTTCCAGTCACTCCAACTGTCTCCAGCAGTTACTATGCTATCTCACTCGAGCATACACTATATACAGTTATAATTCCTCTGTTTTGTGGCTTCAGTCACTTCCACACACACTATCTCCAGTTATATACACCCTGTCCTCCACATCCAGTCACTCTTACAGTCTTCTGACTCCTCAGTCACTCCCACAATCTCTATATCCAGTCAGTTTCCCGAATCTCCCCCAATCTCCAGTCACTTCCGCATTCTCTCACTTCAATCACACACACTCAGTCTCTGATTCTTCAGTCACTCTGACACTATTATTCTGTCCTTCATCTCCAGTCACTCAATATCATCTTCTCCAGTTACATACCAATTTCTCCTCCGATCTCCAGTCACTCTGTCTTTCATTATAGTCTCTGACTTCCGATTTCAAGTCATTACCTCTGTCCACCGATATCATATCACTGCTATTTCATCTCTCCTTGGTCTCCCAGTCACTCTATCCATATCCAATTACACCCCTCTCTGTCCCCCGTCTACAGTCACTATGACTTTCTCTATACTGTCTACAGCCGCTCCATTTCTCCCGATCTCCAGTCTCTCTCTCTCTCTCTCTCTCTCTCTCTCTCTCTCTCTCTCTCTCTCTCTCTCTCTCTCTCTCTCTCTCTCTCTCTCTCTCTCTCTCTCTTAATATCCACTCTTCTCCCCTCACTATTATCTCTCTCTCTCTCTCCCCTCACTTTTATTTCTCTCTCCCTCTCTCTCTGTCTCTCTCTCTCTCTCTCTCTCTCTCTCTTAATATCCACTCTTCTCCCTCACTTTTATTATCTCTCTCTCTCTCTCTCTCTCTCTCTCTCTCTCTCTCTCTCTCTCTCTCTCTCTCTTAATATCCACTCTTCTCCCCTCATTTTTATTATATCCAGTCATTCCCCCCTCTCACTCCACCTTCCCCTCTCCTGATCTCTAGACACTTATGATTCCCCTCATCTGCCGCACTGCTGAGGTCGCTCGGCTCAAATGACCAGCATTATCTCCTCTCTCTTTAGTTACTTATTATTCATTATTTATTTATTTATTTATCCATTTATTATTTATTCTCATCTCCAAATTAAGTTTTCCTATGTATTCATCAAAATAAAGTTAAATTTACACAAATAAGCTATAAAGGCAGAACTTAAGTGAACTTTAGAGAATAAAGAAAATATAAGAAAATTAAAAAAAGTTTTTTTTAGAATAAATTATTTATTCATTTGCTAGTAGTCTCCGTGGCAAAATGGTAGCGTCCGCGACTCTGAGGCGGCAGGTCGAGGGTTCGCGCCCCGTCACGGACTGAGGTTAGTAAGGGCATACACTCAGGGTAACGATTACATCTGCCAAAACAAGTCCTTCGCAAAAAGGCAACCGTCCTAGCCCTTAGTAGAAAAGGGAGTTCGTGACGTAAAACCGAATCAATTTATTCATTTGCTTATTTGCTGCTTAATTTATTTAAGAAATATATTTTCCTTAATATGTCTAAGGCAGTGGTTAGTTTATATATTAAAAAACATAATAGTTAAATATATAAAATTGTAAATAAAAACAGCATAACAAAAGAGTTGTCAGTTATGCAAAGAAAATATCTTTGTTTTTTTCGAGTTTGTAAATAATATATAAAATCTACAAGTGAATTAAATACAAACGTATTCTGTCTTTCGTGAAAAGTGAGTCTCTATTTTTCGTCTTTGTATTATTTATTTTTTCATTTGTTTATTACGGCAATTATGCAGCAAATCCCTTTGTTAAAGCACTTTGTGTCTTTTTAACATGAAACATTTTACTACTGCTCAACTGTCATATTAATAATAGAATAAACAGATTTTATACAGTACTTCTGGAGTTGGTGGTGGGTGGGTTCTCTCCAAGTGAGGAGTTGAGCGTTCTCTACCTCCCATAGTTCTTATTCTCTATTTCTCTTACTCGATAATAATGCAATAAACTTTATACAACATTTCTGGACCTGGTAGTGGGTGAGTTCTCTCCAAATGAGGATAATAGTTCATTTTCACACACTTACCCTGTATTTTCTTCTTTCTTCTGGTATGGGCAACATGAGTACCACCTTCATGTTTTCCTGCGTATCGTAAAAGTCGAATAAATGGGGCAGTGCGAGGGGACTGGGAATTTCCTAATACGCATTTTTCTCCTATGAGGGGTCATGGATTACGAGGGGATTCTGGTTGGAAAACTTCAAGTAACTTTGTCATTAAATGTGTGTGGTTGTAAAGAAAAAGATGGATGTGTTAGCATTTAGTGGAATGGGTGCCAAGTTTGACTCAGTCAGCTCCGTTACAAGGGAGATTACAGACATATATATATATATATATATATATATATATATATATATATATATATATATATATATATATATATATATATTTGTGTGTGTGTGTGTGTGTGTGTGTGTGTGTATGTGTGAATATATTATATAAATAAATGAAAAAATAATTATACAATATATAAAATATATACAGAAATAAATATATGAAGAATAATCGACCATATCAGAACCCAAAACACAAACATTTATTTTTCTTCAGTGAATTACAGACTAATTTTTGAAGCCAGGTAACGGGGAACCACGAGCAATGCTCATTCCCTCCGTAACAGACACTTGAGTACATGCCCACACAAATTCAAATACACAGACATACAAACACACACAAAGAGTTAATTTAGCCTAATACGGTGAGTGAAAGCAGGTGACCCTTGAAGAACCAGTGACAGACAGGTTAATCAAATTAGTTGACACACACACACACACGCGTGTGCGTGCGCACGAACATACACATAAAATTTCGTGAATAAAGAGCAAATGTTCGAATCCCAATGGTAGCATATCCTAAATATTAAATAACATAAAATTACCAAGCCAGTTCATTCTCTTTTATGCCCTCAGTGGCTATGCCCACAAAGCTGTGTATTATTATTATGATTATTATTATTATTATTATTATTATGTAGTAGTAGTAGTAGTAGTAGTAGTAGTGGTATTTCATATATCAAAAATATGATAATGCACTTTCAATATTCATTTAAATTATCTTCTTGTCATTTAACGCATTTAATTATCTGTTTATCCCTATTCTAATGTACCTGTTTATCCCTATTTCTACCATTACTCATATCTCTTGTATTATGCATATTCACAACTCCAACTTTTCACTTAAGCTGTACTTTTATGGAGTATTTTTCTTTCATACTTTATGTGTCATTGAGTAGTCCTCATTCGACTAGGGGTAGACACAGATAGGTTGGAGCCATAAGGCCGCTTTCACACCAAAGTGGCACGTCGCACGTGGCATGCCACGTGGCACACAAGTTGAAAACGAAAATCCGGAAATACATGAAACCTTTCACATAAAAGTGGCGTGACACGTCACATGTGTCACGCCACTTCTGTGTAAAGGTTTCATATATTTCCGGATGTTCGTTTTTAACTATCGTGCCACGTGGGATGCCACGTGCGACGTGCCACGTTGATGTGAAAGCGGCCTAAGGGTATTAAGGTTGTAAGTCCTTTCTAACGCCCCGTTGGCGGGATCGAATCTGCCTTTTTCAGACTCGTCACATTCCGACTTGCGCGCTCTGCCATTGAACAAACACGGCCTTATGTCCTTTAAAAAATCATAATTAAGAATAATGCCAAGGTTCTAGAATAGCTTAGCACCCCAAGGCAACCTCCCCCCAACACATGAACTTTCCAACAAGTGTATTAAATAAGACGCAATGCAGGGAGATGGAGATGGATAACTAGATAGACAGATAGTTAAAGAGATAGACATGGTGATATAGATACTATATAGATGGAGCAATATACATGTACGTGTGTGTGTGTGTGGAGAGAGAGAGAGAGAGAGAGAGAGAGGAGAGAGAGAGAGAGAGAGAGAGAGAGAGAGAGAGAGAGAGAGAGAGAGAGATTATTTGGTTCTTGATCATGATGGATCTCTCTCTCTCTCTCTCTCTCTCTCTCTCTCTCTCTCTCTCTCTCTCTCTCTCTCTCTCTCTCTATCTATCTATCTATCTATCTATCTGTCTATCTATCTATCTATTATTTTTCTATCTATCTACCAACCCATTTTCCTCTTTATTGCCTAATGATTAGTTTGATCTCCAGCAC
>JAXCGZ010012010.1:0-46957 GCA_037179515.1 Halocaridina rubra
GGGTAAAATACGATTCATGTTTTCACATATGTAATGTGCTTATTTGATAATTTCATGGCCCGAATGAGATTGGGATTTGAATTAAATGCTAAAATGAAAAAACGAGTGAGGTTGGGGAATCTGTAATATGAACATAGTGGCATTTAGTTAGAATTTGTTCATTCCTAAGTATAGCAGATATAAGCTATAAGGTTGGATTCCTTTTAACCTTCTGTGGTGTAGTGGTAGGGCCTTGACTTAGTAATCATAAGTCCTAGGTTCGAGTTCCGGTCGGGGTAAAAAATGATTCATGTTTTCACATATGTAATGTGCTTATTTGATAATTTCATGGCCCGAATGAGATTGGGATTTGAATTAAATGCTAAAATGAAGCCACGAGTGAGGTTGGGGAATATGTAATATGAACATAGTGGCATTCAGTTAGAATGCATTCATTCCTAAGTATAGCAGATATAAGCTATAAGGTTGGGTTCCTTTTAACCTTCTGTGGTGTAGTGGTAGCGCCTTGACTTAGTAATCATAAGTCCTAGGTTCGAGTCCCGGTCGGGGTAAACGAATGATTCATGTTTTCACATATGTAATGTGCTTATTTGATAATTTCATGGCCCGAATGAGATTGGGATTTGAATTAAATGCTAAAATGAAGCCACGAGTGAGGTTGGGGAATCTGTAATGTGAACATAGTGGCATTCAGTTAGAATGCGTTCATTCCTAAGTATAGCAGATATAAGCTATAAGGTTGGATTCCTTTTAACCTTCTGTGGTGTAGTGGTAGCGCCTTGACTTAGTAATCATAAGTCCTAGGTTCGAGTCCGGGTCGGGGTAAAAAAATGATTCATGTTTTCACATATGTAATGTGCTTATTTGATAATTTCATGGCCCGAATGAGATTGGGATTTGAATTAAATGCTAAAATGAAGCCACGAGTGAGGTTGGGGAATCTGTAATATGAACATAGAGGCATTCAGTTAGAATGCGTTCATTCCTAAGTATAGGAGATATAGGCTATAAGGTTGGATTCCTTTTAACCTTCTGTGGTGTACTGGTAGAGCCTTGACTTAGTAATCATAAGTCCTAGGTTCGAGTCCCGGTCGGGGTAAAAAATGATTCATGTTTTCACATATGTAATGTGCTTATTTGATAATTTCATGACCCGAATGAGATTGGGATTTGAATTAAATGCTAAAATGAAGCCACGAGTGAGGTTGGGGAATCTGTAATATGAACATAGTGGCATTCAGTAGGAATGCATTCATTCCTAAGTATAGCAGATATAAGCTATAAGGTTGTATTCCTTTTAACCTTCTGTGGTGTAGTTGTAGCGCCTTGACTTAGTAATTATAAGTCCTAGGTTCGAGTCCTGGTCGGGGTAAAAAATGAATCATGTTTTCACATATGTAATGTGCTTATTTGATAATTTCATGGCCCGAATGAGATTGGGATTTGAATTAAATGCTAAAATGAAGCCACGAGTGAGGTTAGGGAATCTGCAATATGAACATAGTGGCATTCAGTTAGAATGCCTTCAGTCCTAAGTATAGCAGATATAAGCTATAAGGTTGGATTCCTTTTAACCTTCTGTGGTGTAGTGGTAGCGCCTTGACTTAGCAATTATAAGTCCTAGGTTCGAGTCCTGGTCGGGGTAAAATATGATTCATGTTTTCACATATGTAATGTGCTTATTTGATAATTTCATGTCCCGAATGAGATTGGGATTTGAATTAAATGCTAAAATGAAGCCACGAGTGAGGTTGGGGAATCTGTAATATGAACATAGTGGCATTCAGTTAGCATGCGTTCATTCCTAAGTATAACAGATATAAGCTATAAGGTTGGATTCCTTTTAACCTTCTGTGGTGTAGTGGTAGCGCCTTGACTTAGTAATCATAAGTCCTAGGTTCAAGTCCCGGTCAGGGTAAACAATGAACCATGTTTTCACATATGTAATGTGCTTATTTGATAATTTCATGGCCCGAATGAGATTGGGATTTGAATTAAATGCTAAAATGAAGCCACGAGTGAGGTTGGGGAATCTGTAATATGAACATATTGGCATTCAGTTAGAATGCGTTCATTCCTAAGTATAGCAGATATAAGCTATAAGGTTGGATTCCTTTTAACCTTCTGTGGTGTAGTGGTAGCGCCTTGACTTAGTAATCATAAGTCCTCGGTTCGAGTTCCGGTCGGGGTAAAAAATGATTCATGTTTTCACATATGTAATGTGCTTATTTGATAATTTCATGGCCCGAATGAGATTGGGATTTGAATTAAATGCTAAAATGAAGCCACGAGTGAGGTTGGGGAATCTGTAATATGAACATAGTGGCATTCAGTTAGAATTCGTTCATTCCTAAGTATAGCAGATATAAGCTATAAGGTTGGATTCCTTTTAACCTTCTGTGGTGTACTGGTAGAGCCTTGACTTAGTAATCATAAGTCCTAGGTTCGAGTCCCGGTCGGGGTAAAAAATGATTCATGTTTTCACATATGTAATGTGCTTATTTGATAATTTCATGGCCCGAATGAGATTGGGATTTGAATTAAATGCTAAAATGAAGCCACGAGTGAGGTTGGGGAATCTGTAATATGAACATAGTGGCATTCAGTTAGAATGCATTCATTCCTAAGTATAGCAGATATAAGCTATAAGGTTGGGTTCCTTTTAACCTTCTGTGGTGTAGTGGTAGCGCCTTGACTTAGTAATCATAAGTCCTAGGTTCGAGTCCCGGTTGGGGTAAAAAATGATTCATGTTTTCACATATGTAATGTGCTTATTTGATAATTTCATGGCCCAAATGAGATTGGGATTTGAATTAAATGCTAAAATGAAGCCACGAGTGAGGTTGGGGAATCTGTAATATGAACATAGTGGCATTCAGTTAGAATGCATTCATTCCTAAGTATAGCAGATATAAGCTATAAGGTTGGATTCCTTTCAACCTTCTGTGGTGTAGTTGTAGCGCCTTGACTTAGTAATCATAAGTCCTAGGTTCGAGTCCGGGTTGGGGTAAAAAATGATTCATGTTTTCACATATGTAATGTGCTTATTTGATAATTTCATGGCCCGAATGAGATTGGGATTTTAATTAAATGCTAAAATGAAACCACGAGTGAGGTTGGGGAATCTGTTATATGAACATATTGGCATTCAGTTAGAATGCGTTCATTCCTAAGTATAGCAGATATAAGCTATATGGTTGGATTCCTTCTAACCTACTGTGGTGTAGTGGTAGTGCCTTGACTTAGTAATCATAAGTTCTAGGTTCGAGTCCCGGTCGGGGAAAAAAATGATTCATGTTTTCACATATGTAATGTGCTTATTTGATAATTTCATGGCCCGAATGAGATTGGGATTTGAATTAAATGCTAAAATGAAGCCACGAGTGAGGTTGGGGAATCTGTAATATGAACATAGTGGCATTCAGTTAGAATGCGTTCATTCCTAAGTATAGCAGATATAAGCTATAAGGTTGGATTCCTTTTAACCTTTTGTGGTGTAGTGGTAGCGCCTTGACTTAGTAATCATATGTCCTAGGTTAAAGTCCTGGTCGGGGTAAAAAAATTATTCATGTTTTAACATATGTAATGTGCTTATTTGATAATTTCATGGCCCGAATGAGATTGGAATTTGAATTAAATGCTAAAATGAAGCCACGAGTGAGGTTGGGGAATCTGTAATGTGAACATAGTGGCTTTCAGTTAGAATGCGTTCATTCCTAAGTATAGCAGATATAAGCTATAAGGTTGGATTCCTTTTAACCTTCTGTGGTGTAGTGGTAGCGCCTTGACTTAGTAATCATAAGTCCTAGGTTCGAGTCCCTGTCGGGGTAAAAAAATGATTCATGTTTTCACATATGTAATGTGCTTATTTGATAATTTCATGGCCCGAATGAGATTGGGATTTGAATTAAATGCTAAAATGAAGCCACGAGTGAGGTTGGGGAATCTGTAATATGAACATAGTGGCATTCAGTTAGAATGCGTTCATTCCTAAGTATAGCAGATATAAGCTATAAGGTTGGATTCCTTTTAACCTTCTGTGGTGAACTGGTAGAGCCTTGACTTAGTAATCATAAGTCCTAGGTTCGAGTCCCGGTCGGGGTAAAAAATGATTCATGTTTTCACATATGTAATGTGCTTATTTGATAATTTCATGGCTTGAATGAGATTGGGATTTGAATTAAATGCTAAAATGAAGCCACGAGTGAGGTTGGGGAATCTGTAATATGAACATAGTGGCATTCAGTTAGAATGCATTCAGTCCTAAGTATAGCAGATATAAGCTATAAGGTTTGATTCCTTTTAACCTTCTGTGGTGTAGTGGTAGTGCCTTGACTTAGCAATCATAAGTCCTAGGTTCGAGTCCTGGTCGGGGTAAAATATGATTCATGTTTTCACATATGTAATGTGCTTATTTGATAATTTCATGGCCCGAATGAGATTGGGATTTGAATTAAATGCTAAAATGAAGCCACGAGTGAGGTTGGGGAATCTGTAATATGAACATAGTGGCATTCAGTTAGAATGCGTTCATTCCTAAGTATAGCAGATATAAGCTATAAGGTTGGATTCCTTTTAACCTTCTGTGGTGTAGTGGTAGTGCCTTGACTTAGTAATCATAAGTCCTAGGTTCAAGTCCCGGTCAGGGTAAAAAATGAATCATGTTTTCACATATGTAATGTGCTTATTTGATAATTTCATGGCCCGAATGAGATTGGGATTTGAATTAAATGCTAAAATGAAGCCACGAGTGAGGTTGGGGAATCTGTAATATGAACATATTGGCATTCAGTTAGAATGCGTTCATTCCTAAGTATAGCAGATATAAGCTATAAGGTTGGATTCCTTTTAACCTTCTGTGGTGTAGTGGAAGGGCCTTGACTTAGTAATCATAAGTCCTAGGTTCGAGTTCCTTTCGGGGTAAAAAATGATTCATGTTTTCACATATGTAATGTGCTTATTTGATAATTTCATGGCCCGAATGAGATTGGGATTTGAATTAAATGCTAAAATGAAGCCACGAGTGAGGTTGGGGAATCTGTAACATGAACATAGTGGCATTCAGTTAGAATGCGTTCATTCCTAAGTATAGCAGATATAAGCTATAAGGTTGGATTCCTTTTAACCTTCTGTGGTGTAGTGGTAGTGCCTTGACTTAGTAATCATAAGTCCTAGGTTCAAGTCCCGGTCAGGGTAAAAAATGAATCATGTTTTCACATATGTAATGTGCTTATTTGATAATTTCATGGCCCGAATGAGATTGGGATTTGAATTAAATGCTAAAATGAAGCCACGAGTGAGGTTGGGGAATCTGTAATATGAACATATTGGCATTCAGTTAGAATGCGTTCATTCCTAAGTATAGCAGATATAAGCTATAAGGTTGGATTCCTTTTAACCTTCTGTGGTGTAGTGGAAGGGCCTTGACTTAGTAATCATAAGTCCTAGGTTCGAGTTCCTTTCGGGGTAAAAAATGATTCATGTTTTCACATATGTAATGTGCTTATTTGATAATTTCATGGCCCGAATGAGATTGGGATTTGAATTAAATGCTAAAATGAAGCCACGAGTGAGGTTGGGGAATCTGTAACATGAACATAGTGGCATTCAGTTAGGTTGCGTTCATTCCTAAGTATAGCAGATATATGCTATAAGGTTGGATTCCTTTTAACCTTCTGTGGTGTAGTGGTAGCGCCTTGACTTAGTAATCATAAGTCCTAGGTTCGAGTCCGGGTCGGGGTAAAAAATGATTCATGTTTTCACATATGTAATGTGCTTATTTGATAATTTCATGGCCCGAATGAGATTGGGATTTGAATTAAATGCTAAAATGAAGCCACGAGTGAGGTTGGGGAATCTGTAATATGAACATAGTGGCATTCAGTTAGAATGCATTCATTCCTAAGTATAGCAGATATAAGCTATAAGGTTGGGTTCCTTTTAACCTTCTGTGGTGTAGTGGTAGCGCCTTGACTTAGTAATCATAAGTCCTAGGTTCGAGTCCCGGTTGGGGTAAAAAATGAATCATGTTTTCACATATGTAATGTGCTTATTTGATAAATTCATGGCCCAAATGAGATTGGGATTTGAATTAAATGCTAAAATGAAGCCACGAGTGAGGTTGGGGAATCTGTAATATGAACATAGTGGCATTCAGTTAGAATGCTTTCATTCCTAAGTATAGCAGATATATGCTATAAGGTTGGATTCCTTTTAACCTTCTGTGGTGTAGTGGTAGCGCCTTGACTTAGTAATCATAAGTCCTAGGTTCGAGTCCGGGTCGGGGTAAAAAATGATTCATGTTTTCACATATGTAATGTGCTTATTTGATAATTTCATGGCCCGAATGAGATTGGGATTTGAATTAAATGCTAAAATGAAGCCACGAGTGAGGTTGGGGAATCTGTAATATGAACATAGTGGCATTCAGTTAGAATGCATTCATTCCTAAGTATAGCAGATATAAGCTATAAGGTTGGGTTCCTTTTAACCTTCTGTGGTGTAGTGGTAGCGCCTTGACTTAGTAATCATAAGTCCTAGGTTCGAGTCCCGGTTGGGGTAAAAAATGATTCATGTTTTCACATATGTAATGTGCTTATTTGATAATTTCATGGCCCGAATGAGATTGGGATTTGAATTAAATGCTAAAATGAAGCCACGAGTGAGGTTGGGGAATCTGTAATATGAACATATTGGCATTCAGTTAGAATGCGTTCATTCCTAAGTATAGCAGATATAAGCTATTAGGTTGGATTCCTTTTAACCTTCTGTGGTGTAGTGGTAGCGCCTTGACTTAGTAATCATAAGTCCTAGGTTCGAGTTCCGGTCGGGGTAAAAAATGATTCATGTTTTCACATATGTAATGTGCTTATTTGATAATTTCATGGCCCGAATGAGATTGGGATTTGAATTAAATGCTAAAATGAAGCCACGAGTGAGGTTGGGGAATCTGTAATATGAACATAGTGGCATTCAGTTAGAATGCGTTCATTCCTAAGTATAGCAGATATAAGCTATAAGGTTGGATTCCTTTTAACCTTCTGTGGTGTAGTGGTAGCGCCTTGACTTAGTAATCATAAGTCCTAGGTTCGAGTCCGGGTTGGGGTAAAAAATGATTCATGTTTTCACATATGTAAAGTGCTTATTTGATAATTTCATGGCCCGAATGAGATTGGGATTTGAATTAAATGCTAAAATGAAGCCACGAGTGAGGTTGGGGAATCTGTAATATGAACATAGTGGCATTCAGTTAGAATGCATTCATTCCTAAGTATAGCAGATATAAGCTATAAGGTTGGATTCCTTTTAACCTTCTGTGGTGTAGTGGTAGTGCCTTGACTTAGTAATCATAAGTCCTAGGTTCGAGTCCCGGTTGGGGTAAAAAATGATTCATGTTTTCACATATGTAATGTGCTTATTTGATAATTTCATGGCCCAAATGAGATTGGGATTTGAATTAAATGCTAAAATGAAGCCACGAGTGAGGTTGGGGAATCTGTAATATGAACATAGTGGCATTCAGTTAGAATGCATTCATTCCTAAGTATAGCAGATATAAGCTATAAGGTTGGATTCCTTTTAACCTTCTGTGGTGTAGTTGTAGTGCCTTGACTTAGTAATCATAAGCCCTAGGTTCGAGTCCTGGTCGGGGTAAAAAATGAATCATGTTTTCACATATGTAATGTGCTTATTTGATAATTTCATGGCCCGAATGAGATTGGGATTTGAATTAAATGCTAAAATGAAGCCACGAGTGAGGTTGGGGAATCTGTAATATGAACATAGTGGCATTCAGTTAGAATGCGTTCATTCCTAAGTATAGCAGATATAAGCTATAAGGTTGGATTCCTTTTAACCTTCTGTGGTGTAGTGGTAGGGCCTTGACTTAGTAATCATAAGTCCTAGGTTCGAGTTCCGGTCGGGGTAAAAAATGAATCATGTTTTCACATATGTAATGTGCTTATTTGATAATTTCATGGCCCGAATGAGATTGGGATTTGAATTAAATGCTAAAATGAAGCCACGAATGAGGTTGGGGGATCTGTAATATGAACATAGTGACATTCAGTTAGAATGCATTCATTCCTAAGTATAGCAGATATATGCTATAAGGTTGGATTCCTTTTAACCTTCTGTGGTGTAGTGGTAGCGCCTTGACTTAGTAATCATAAGTCCTAGGTTCGAGTCCGGGTCGGGGTAAAAAATGATTCATGTTTTCACATATGTAATGTGCTTATTTGATAATTTCATGGCCCGAATGAGATTGGGATTTGAATTAAATGCTAAAATGAAGCCACGAGTGAGGTTGGGGAATCTGTAATATGAACATAGTGGCATTCAGTTAGAATGCATTCATTCCTAAGTATAGCAGATATAAGCTATAAGGTTGGGTTCCTTTTAACCTTCTGTGGTGTAGTGGTAGCGCCTTGACTTAGTAATCATAAGTCCTAGGTTTGAGTCCCGGTTGGGGTAAAAAATGATTCATGTTTTCACATATGTAATGTGCTTATTTGATAATTTCATGGCCCAAATGAGATTGGGATTTGAATTAAATGCTAAAATGAAGCCACGAGTGAGGTTGGGGAATCTGTAATATGAACATAGTGGCATTCAGTTAGAATGTGTTCATTCCTAAGTATAGCAGATATAAGCTTTATGGTTGGGTTCCTTTTAACTTTCTGTGGTGTAGTGGTAGCGCCTTGACTTAGTAATCATAAGTCCTAGGTTCGAGTCCCGGTTGGGGTAAAAAATGATTCATGTTTACACATATGTAATGTGCTTATTTGATAATTTCATGGCCCAAATGAGATTGGGATTTGAATTAAATGCTAAAATGAAACCACGAGTGAGGTTGGGGAATCTGTAATATGAACATAGTGGCATTAAGTTAGAATGCGTTCATTCCTAAGTATAGCAGATATAAGCTATAAGGTTGGATTCCTTTTAACCTTCTGTGGTGTAGTTGTAGTGCCTTGACTTAGTAATCATAAGTCCTAGGTTCGAGTCCCGGTCGGGGTAAAAATGATTCATGTTTTCACTTATGTAATGTGCTTATTTGATAATTTCATGGCCCGAATGAGATTGGGATTTGAATTAAATGCTAAAATGAAGCCACGAGTGAGGTTGGGGAATCTGTAATATGAACATAGTGGCATTCAGTTAGAATGCGTTCATTCCTAAGTATAGCAGATATAAGCTATAAGGTTGGATTCCTTTTAACCTTCTGTGGTGTAGTGGTAGTGCCTTGACTTAGCAATCATAAGTCCTAGGTTCGAGTCCTGGTCGGGGTAAAATACGATTCATGTTTTCACATATGTAATGTGCTTATTTGATAATTTCATGGCCCGAATGAGATTGGGATTTGAATTAAATGCTAAAATGAAGCCACGAGTGAGGTTGGGGAATCTGTAATATGAACATAGTGGCATTCAGTTAGAATGCGTTCATTCCTAAGTATAGCAGATATAAGCTATATGGTTGGATTCCTTTTAACCTTCTGTGGTGTAGTTGTAGTGCCTTGACTTAGTAATCATAAGTCCTAGGTTCGAGTCCCGGATGGGGTAAAAAAGGATTCATGTTTTCACATATGTAATGTGCTTATTTGATAATTTCATGGCCCAAATGAGATTGGGATTTGAATTAAATGCTAAAATGAAGCCACGAGTGAGGTTGGGGAATCTGTAATATGAACATAGTGGCATTCAGTTAGAATGCGTTCATTCCTAAGTATAGCAAATATAAGCTATAAGGTTGGATTCCTTTTAACCTTTTGTGGTGTAGTGGTAGCGCCTTGACTTAGTAATCATATGTCCTAGGTTCGAGTCCTGGTCGGGGTAAACGAATGATTCATGTTTTAACATATGTAATGTGCTTATTTGATAATTTCATGGCCCGAATGAGATTGGAATTTGAATTAAATGCTAAAATGAAGCCACGAGTGAGGTTGGGGAATCTGTAATGTGAACATAGTGGCTTTCAGTTAGAATGCGTTCATTCCTAAGTATAGCAGATATAAGCTATAAGGTTGGATTCCTTTTAACCTTCTGTGGTGTAGTAGTAGCGCCTTGACTTAGTAATCATAAGTCCTAGGTTCGAGTCCCGGTCGGGGTAAAAAAATGATTCATGTTTTCACATATGTAATGTGCTTATTTGATAATTTCATGGCCCGAATGAGATTGGGATTTGAATTAAATGCTAAAATGAAGCCACGAGTGAGGTTGGGGAATCTGTAATATGAACATAGAGGCATTCAGTTAGAATGCGTTCATTCCTAAGTATAGGAGATATAGGCTATAAGGTTGGATTCCTTTTAACCTTCTGTGGTGTACTGGTAGAGCCTTGACTTAGTAATCATAAGTCCTAGGTTCGAGTCCCGGTCGGGGTAAAAAATGATTCATGTTTTCACATATGTAATGTGCTTATTTGATAATTTCATGACCCGAATGAGATTGGGATTTGAATTAAATGCTAAAATGAAGCCACGAGTGAGGTTGGGGAATCTGTAATATGAACATAGTGGCATTCAGTAGGAATGCATTCATTCCTAAGTATAGCAGATATAAGCTATAAGGTTGTATTCCTTTTAACCTTCTGTGGTGTAGTTGTAGCGCCTTGACTTAGTAATTATAAGTCCTAGGTTCGAGTCCTGGTCGGGGTAAAAAATGAATCATGTTTTCACATATGTAATGTGCTTATTTGATAATTTCATGGCCCGAATGAGATTGGGATTTGAATTAAATGCTAAAATGAAGCCACGAGTGAGGTTAGGGAATCTGCAATATGAACATAGTGGCATTCAGTTAGAATGCCTTCAGTCCTAAGTATAGCAGATATAAGCTATAAGGTTGGATTCCTTTTAACCTTCTGTGGTGTAGTGGTAGCGCCTTGACTTAGCAATTATAAGTCCTAGGTTCGAGTCCTGGTCGGGGTAAAATATGATTCATGTTTTCACATATGTAATGTGCTTATTTGATAATTTCATGTCCCGAATGAGATTGGGATTTGAATTAAATGCTAAAATGAAGCCACGAGTGAGGTTGGGGAATCTGTAATATGAACATAGTGGCATTCAGTTAGCATGCGTTCATTCCTAAGTATAACAGATATAAGCTATAAGGTTGGATTCCTTTTAACCTTCTGTGGTGTAGTGGTAGCGCCTTGACTTAGTAATCATAAGTCCTAGGTTCAAGTCCCGGTCAGGGTAAACAATGAACCATGTTTTCACATATGTAATGTGCTTATTTGATAATTTCATGGCCCGAATGAGATTGGGATTTGAATTAAATGCTAAAATGAAGCCACGAGTGAGGTTGGGGAATCTGTAATATGAACATATTGGCATTCAGTTAGAATGCGTTCATTCCTAAGTATAGCAGATATAAGCTATAAGGTTGGATTCCTTTTAACCTTCTGTGGTGTAGTGGTAGCGCCTTGACTTAGTAATCATAAGTCCTCGGTTCGAGTTCCGGTCGGGGTAAAAAATGATTCATGTTTTCACATATGTAATGTGCTTATTTGATAATTTCATGGCCCGAATGAGATTGGGATTTGAATTAAATGCTAAAATGAAGCCACGAGTGAGGTTGGGGAATCTGTAATATGAACATAGTGGCATTCAGTTAGAATTCGTTCATTCCTAAGTATAGCAGATATAAGCTATAAGGTTGGATTCCTTTTAACCTTCTGTGGTGTACTGGTAGAGCCTTGACTTAGTAATCATAAGTCCTAGGTTCGAGTCCCGGTCGGGGTAAAAAATGATTCATGTTTTCACATATGTAATGTGCTTATTTGATAATTTCATGGCCCGAATGAGATTGGGATTTGAATTAAATGCTAAAATGAAGCCACGAGTGAGGTTGGGGAATCTGTAATATGAACATAGTGGCATTCAGTTAGAATGCATTCATTCCTAAGTATAGCAGATATAAGCTATAAGGTTGGGTTCCTTTTAACCTTCTGTGGTGTAGTGGTAGCGCCTTGACTTAGTAATCATAAGTCCTAGGTTCGAGTCCCGGTTGGGGTAAAAAATGATTCATGTTTTCACATATGTAATGTGCTTATTTGATAATTTCATGGCCCAAATGAGATTGGGATTTGAATTAAATGCTAAAATGAAGCCACGAGTGAGGTTGGGGAATCTGTAATATGAACATAGTGGCATTCAGTTAGAATGCATTCATTCCTAAGTATAGCAGATATAAGCTATAAGGTTGGATTCCTTTCAACCTTCTGTGGTGTAGTTGTAGCGCCTTGACTTAGTAATCATAAGTCCTAGGTTCGAGTCCGGGTTGGGGTAAAAAATGATTCATGTTTTCACATATGTAATGTGCTTATTTGATAATTTCATGGCCCGAATGAGATTGGGATTTTAATTAAATGCTAAAATGAAACCACGAGTGAGGTTGGGGAATCTGTTATATGAACATATTGGCATTCAGTTAGAATGCGTTCATTCCTAAGTATAGCAGATATAAGCTATATGGTTGGATTCCTTCTAACCTACTGTGGTGTAGTGGTAGTGCCTTGACTTAGTAATCATAAGTTCTAGGTTCGAGTCCCGGTCGGGGAAAAAAATGATTCATGTTTTCACATATGTAATGTGCTTATTTGATAATTTCATGGCCCGAATGAGATTGGGATTTGAATTAAATGCTAAAATGAAGCCACGAGTGAGGTTGGGGAATCTGTAATATGAACATAGTGGCATTCAGTTAGAATGCGTTCATTCCTAAGTATAGCAGATATAAGCTATAAGGTTGGATTCCTTTTAACCTTTTGTGGTGTAGTGGTAGCGCCTTGACTTAGTAATCATATGTCCTAGGTTAAAGTCCTGGTCGGGGTAAAAAAATTATTCATGTTTTAACATATGTAATGTGCTTATTTGATAATTTCATGGCCCGAATGAGATTGGAATTTGAATTAAATGCTAAAATGAAGCCACGAGTGAGGTTGGGGAATCTGTAATGTGAACATAGTGGCTTTCAGTTAGAATGCGTTCATTCCTAAGTATAGCAGATATAAGCTATAAGGTTGGATTCCTTTTAACCTTCTGTGGTGTAGTGGTAGCGCCTTGACTTAGTAATCATAAGTCCTAGGTTCGAGTCCCTGTCGGGGTAAAAAAATGATTCATGTTTTCACATATGTAATGTGCTTATTTGATAATTTCATGGCCCGAATGAGATTGGGATTTGAATTAAATGCTAAAATGAAGCCACGAGTGAGGTTGGGGAATCTGTAATATGAACATAGTGGCATTCAGTTAGAATGCGTTCATTCCTAAGTATAGCAGATATAAGCTATAAGGTTGGATTCCTTTTAACCTTCTGTGGTGAACTGGTAGAGCCTTGACTTAGTAATCATAAGTCCTAGGTTCGAGTCCCGGTCGGGGTAAAAAATGATTCATGTTTTCACATATGTAATGTGCTTATTTGATAATTTCATGGCTTGAATGAGATTGGGATTTGAATTAAATGCTAAAATGAAGCCACGAGTGAGGTTGGGGAATCTGTAATATGAACATAGTGGCATTCAGTTAGAATGCATTCAGTCCTAAGTATAGCAGATATAAGCTATAAGGTTTGATTCCTTTTAACCTTCTGTGGTGTAGTGGTAGTGCCTTGACTTAGCAATCATAAGTCCTAGGTTCGAGTCCTGGTCGGGGTAAAATATGATTCATGTTTTCACATATGTAATGTGCTTATTTGATAATTTCATGGCCCGAATGAGATTGGGATTTGAATTAAATGCTAAAATGAAGCCACGAGTGAGGTTGGGGAATCTGTAATATGAACATAGTGGCATTCAGTTAGAATGCGTTCATTCCTAAGTATAGCAGATATAAGCTATAAGGTTGGATTCCTTTTAACCTTCTGTGGTGTAGTGGTAGTGCCTTGACTTAGTAATCATAAGTCCTAGGTTCAAGTCCCGGTCAGGGTAAAAAATGAATCATGTTTTCACATATGTAATGTGCTTATTTGATAATTTCATGGCCCGAATGAGATTGGGATTTGAATTAAATGCTAAAATGAAGCCACGAGTGAGGTTGGGGAATCTGTAATATGAACATATTGGCATTCAGTTAGAATGCGTTCATTCCTAAGTATAGCAGATATAAGCTATAAGGTTGGATTCCTTTTAACCTTCTGTGGTGTAGTGGAAGGGCCTTGACTTAGTAATCATAAGTCCTAGGTTCGAGTTCCTTTCGGGGTAAAAAATGATTCATGTTTTCACATATGTAATGTGCTTATTTGATAATTTCATGGCCCGAATGAGATTGGGATTTGAATTAAATGCTAAAATGAAGCCACGAGTGAGGTTGGGGAATCTGTAACATGAACATAGTGGCATTCAGTTAGGTTGCGTTCATTCCTAAGTATAGCAGATATATGCTATAAGGTTGGATTCCTTTTAACCTTCTGTGGTGTAGTGGTAGCGCCTTGACTTAGTAATCATAAGTCCTAGGTTCGAGTCCGGGTCGGGGTAAAAAATGATTCATGTTTTCACATATGTAATGTGCTTATTTGATAATTTCATGGCCCGAATGAGATTGGGATTTGAATTAAATGCTAAAATGAAGCCACGAGTGAGGTTGGGGAATCTGTAATATGAACATAGTGGCATTCAGTTAGAATGCATTCATTCCTAAGTATAGCAGATATAAGCTATAAGGTTGGGTTCCTTTTAACCTTCTGTGGTGTAGTGGTAGCGCCTTGACTTAGTAATCATAAGTCCTAGGTTCGAGTCCCGGTTGGGGTAAAAAATGAATCATGTTTTCACATATGTAATGTGCTTATTTGATAAATTCATGGCCCAAATGAGATTGGGATTTGAATTAAATGCTAAAATGAAGCCACGAGTGAGGTTGGGGAATCTGTAATATGAACATAGTGGCATTCAGTTAGAATGCTTTCATTCCTAAGTATAGCAGATATATGCTATAAGGTTGGATTCCTTTTAACCTTCTGTGGTGTAGTGGTAGCGCCTTGACTTAGTAATCATAAGTCCTAGGTTCGAGTCCGGGTCGGGGTAAAAAATGATTCATGTTTTCACATATGTAATGTGCTTATTTGATAATTTCATGGCCCGAATGAGATTGGGATTTGAATTAAATGCTAAAATGAAGCCACGAGTGAGGTTGGGGAATCTGTAATATGAACATAGTGGCATTCAGTTAGAATGCATTCATTCCTAAGTATAGCAGATATAAGCTATAAGGTTGGGTTCCTTTTAACCTTCTGTGGTGTAGTGGTAGCGCCTTGACTTAGTAATCATAAGTCCTAGGTTCGAGTCCCGGTTGGGGTAAAAAATGATTCATGTTTTCACATATGTAATGTGCTTATTTGATAATTTCATGGCCCGAATGAGATTGGGATTTGAATTAAATGCTAAAATGAAGCCACGAGTGAGGTTGGGGAATCTGTAATATGAACATATTGGCATTCAGTTAGAATGCGTTCATTCCTAAGTATAGCAGATATAAGCTATTAGGTTGGATTCCTTTTAACCTTCTGTGGTGTAGTGGTAGCGCCTTGACTTAGTAATCATAAGTCCTAGGTTCGAGTTCCGGTCGGGGTAAAAAATGATTCATGTTTTCACATATGTAATGTGCTTATTTGATAATTTCATGGCCCGAATGAGATTGGGATTTGAATTAAATGCTAAAATGAAGCCACGAGTGAGGTTGGGGAATCTGTAATATGAACATAGTGGCATTCAGTTAGAATGCGTTCATTCCTAAGTATAGCAGATATAAGCTATAAGGTTGGATTCCTTTTAACCTTCTGTGGTGTAGTGGTAGCGCCTTGACTTAGTAATCATAAGTCCTAGGTTCGAGTCCGGGTTGGGGTAAAAAATGATTCATGTTTTCACATATGTAATGTGCTTATTTGATAATTTCATGGCCCGAATGAGATTGGGATTTGAATTAAATGCTAAAATGAAGCCACGAGTGAGGTTGGGGAATCTGTAATATGAACATAGTGGCATTCAGTTAGAATGCATTCATTCCTAAGTATAGCAGATATAAGCTATAAGGTTGGATTCCTTTTAACCTTCTGTGGTGTAGTGGTAGTGCCTTGACTTAGTAATCATAAGTCTTAGGTTCGAGTCCCGGTTGGGGTAAAAAATGATTCATGTTTTCACATATGTAATGTGCTTATTTGATAATTTCATGGCCCAAATGAGATTGGGATTTGAATTAAATGCTAAAATGAAGCCACGAGTGAGGTTGGGGAATCTGTAATATGAACATAGTGGCATTCAGTTAGAATGCATTCATTCCTAAGTATAGCAGATATAAGCTATAAGGTTGGATTCCTTTTAACCTTCTGTGGTGTAGTGGTAGTGCCTTGACTTAGTAATCATAAGCCCTAGGTTCGAGTCCTGGTCGGGGTAAAAAATGAATCATGTTTTCACATATGTAATGTGCTTATTTGATAATTTCATGGCCCGAATGAGATTGGGATTTGAATTAAATGCTAAAATGAAGCCACGAGTGAGGTTGGGGAATCTGTAATATGAACATAGTGGCATTCAGTTAGAATGCGTTCATTCCTAAGTATAGCAGATATAAGCTATAAGGTTGGATTCCTTTTAACCTTCTGTGGTGTAGTGGTAGGGCCTTGACTTAGTAATCATAAGTCCTAGGTTCGAGTTCCGGTCGGGGTAAAAAATGAATCATGTTTTCACATATGTAATGTGCTTATTTGATAATTTCATGGCCCGAATGAGATTGGGATTTGAATTAAATGCTAAAATGAAGCCACGAATGAGGTTGGGGGATCTGTAATATGAACATAGTGACATTCAGTTAGAATGCATTCATTCCTAAGTATAGCAGATATATGCTATAAGGTTGGATTCCTTTTAACCTTCTGTGGTGTAGTGGTAGCGCCTTGACTTAGTAATCATAAGTCCTAGGTTCGAGTCCGGGTCGGGGTAAAAAATGATTCATGTTTTCACATATGTAATGTGCTTATTTGATAATTTCATGGCCCGAATGAGATTGGGATTTGAATTAAATGCTAAAATGAAGCCACGAGTGAGGTTGGGGAATCTGTAATATGAACATAGTGGCATTCAGTTAGAATGCATTCATTCCTAAGTATAGCAGATATAAGCTATAAGGTTGGGTTCCTTTTAACCTTCTGTGGTGTAGTGGTAGCGCCTTGACTTAGTAATCATAAGTCCTAGGTTCGAGTCCCGGTTGGGGTAAAAAATGATTCATGTTTTCACATATGTAATGTGCTTATTTGATAATTTCATGGCCCAAATGAGATTGGGATTTGAATTAAATGCTAAAATGAAGCCACGAGTGAGGTTGGGGAATCTGTAATATGAACATAGTGGCATTCAGTTAGAATGTGTTCATTCCTAAGTATAGCAGATATAAGCTATATGGTTGGGTTCCTTTTAACCTTCTGTGGTGTAGTGGTAGCGCCTTGACTTAGTAATCATAAGTCCTAGGTTCGAGTCCCGGTTGGGGTAAAAAATGATTCATGTTTACACATATGTAATGTGCTTATTTGATAATTTCATGGCCCAAATGAGATTGGAATTTGAATTAAATGCTAAAATGAAACCACGATTGAGGTTGGGGAATCTGTAATATGAACATAGTGGCATTAAGTTAGAATGCGTTCATTCCTAAGTATAGCAGATATAAGCTATAAGGTTGGATTCCTTTTAACCTTCTGTGGTGTAGTTGTAGTGCCTTGACTTAGTAATCATAAGTCCTAGGTTCGAGTCCCGGTCGGGGTAAAAAATGATTCATGTTTTCACTTATGTAATGTGCTTATTTGATAATTTCATGGCCCGAATGAGATTGGGATTTGAATTAAATGCTAAAATGAAGCCACGAGTGAGGTTGGGGAATCTGTAATATGAACATAGTGGCATTCAGTTAGAATGCGTTCATTCCTAAGTATAGCAGATATAAGCTATAAGGTTGGATTCCTTTTAACCTTCTGTGGTGTAGTGGTAGTGCCTTGACTTAGCAATCATAAGTCCTAGGTTCGAGTCCTGGTCGGGGTAAAATACGATTCATGTTTTCACATATGTAATGTGCTTATTTGATAATTTCATGGCCCGAATGAGATTGGGATTTGAATTAAATGCTAAAATGAAGCCACGAGTGAGGTTGGGGAATCTGTAATATGAACATAGTGGCATTCAGTTAGAATGCGTTCATTCCTAAGTATAGCAGATATAAGCTATAAGGTTGGATTCCTTTTAACCTTCTGTGGTGTAGTTGTAGTGCCTTGACTTAGTAATCATAAGTCCTAGGTTCGAGTCCCGGTTGGGGTAAAAAATGATTCATGTTTTCACATATGTAATGTGCTTATTTGATAATTTCATGGCCCAAATGAGATTGGGATTTGAATTAAATGCTAAAATGAAGCCACGAGTGAGGTTGGGGAATCTGTAATATGAACATAGTGGCATTCAGTTAGAATGCGTTCATTCCTAAGTATAGCAAATAAAAGCTATAAGGTTGGATTCCTTTTAACCTTTTGTGGTGTAGTGGTAGCGCCTTGACTTAGTAATCATATGTCCTAGGTTCGAGTCCTGGTCTGGGTAAACGAATGATTCATGTTTTAACATATGTAATGTGCTTATTTGATAATTTCAAGGCCCGAATGAGATTGGAATTTGAATTAAATGCTAAAATGAAGCCACGAGTGAGGTTGGGGAATCTGTAATGTGAACATAGTGGCTTTCAGTTAGAATGCGTTCATTCCTAAGTATAGCAGATATAAGCTATAAGGTTGGATTCCTTTTAACCTTCTGTGGTGTAGTAGTAGCGCCTTGACTTAGTAATCATAAGTCCTAGGTTCGAGTCCCGGTCGGGGTAAAAAAATGATTCATGTTTTCACATATGTAATGTGCTTATTTGATAATTTCATGGCCCGAATGAGATTGGGATTTGAATTAAATGCTAAAATGAAGCCACGAGTGAGGTTGGGGAATCTGTAATATGAACATAGAGGCATTCAGTTAGAATGCGTTCATTCCTAAGTATAGCAGATATAGGCTATAAGGTTGGATTCCTTTTAACCTTCTGTGGTGTACTGGTAGAGCCTTGACTTAGTAATCATAAGTCCTAGGTTCGAGTCCCGGTCGGGGTAAAAAATGAATCATGTTTTCACATATGTAATGTGCTTATTTGATAATTTCATGGCCCGAATGAGATTGGGATTTGAATTAAATGCTAAAATGAAGCCACGAGTGAGGTTAGGGAATCTGCAATATGAACATAGTGGCATTCAGTTAGAATGCCTTCAGTCCTAAGTATAGCAGATATAAGCTATAAGGTTGGATTCCTTTTAACCTTCTGTGGTGTAGTGGTAGCGCCTTGACTTAGCAATTATAAGTCCTAGGTTCGAGTCCTGGTCGGGGTAAAATATGATTCATGTTTTCACATATGTAATGTGCTTATTTGATAATTTCATGGCCCGAATGAGATTGGGATTTGAATTAAATGCTAAAATGAAGCCACGAGTGAGGTTGGGGAATCTGTAATATGAACATAGTGGCATTCAGTTAGCATGCGTTCATTCCTAAGTATAACAGATATAAGCTATAAGGTTAGATTCCTTTTAACCTTCTGTGGTGTAGTGGTAGCGCCTTGACTTAGTAATCATAAGTCCTAGGCTCAAGTCCCGGTCAGGGTAAACAATGAACCATGTTTTCACATATGTAATGTGCTTATTTGATAATTTCACGGCCCGAATGAGATTGGGATTTGAATTAAATGCTAAAATGAAGCCACGAGTGAGGTTGGGGAATCTGTAATATGAACATATTGGCATTCAGTTAGAATGCGTTCATTCCTAAGTATAGCAGATATAAGCTATAAGGTTGGATTCCTTTTAACCTTCTGTGGTGTAGTGGTAGCGCCTTGACTTAGTAATCATAAGTCCTCGGTTCGAGTTCCGGTCGGGGTAAAAAATGATTCATGTTTTCACATATGTAATGTGCTTATTTGATAATTTCATGGCCCGAATGAGATTGGAATTTGAATTAAATGCTAAAATGAAGCCACGAGTGAGGTTGGGGAATCTGTAATGTGAACATAGTGGCTTTCAGTTAGAATGCGTTCATTCCTAAGTATAGCAGATATAAGCTATAAGGTTGGATTCCTTTTAACCTTCTGTGGTGTAGTAGTAGCGCCTTGACTTAGTAATCATAAGTCCTAGGTTCGAGTCCCGGTCGGGGTAAAAAAATGATTCATGTTTTCACATATGTAATGTGCTTATTTGATAATTTCATGGCCCGAATGAGATTGGGATTTGAATTAAATGCTAAAATGAAGCCACGAGTGAGGTTGGGGAATCTGTAATATGAACATAGAGGCATTCAGTTAGAATGCGTTCATTCCTAAGTATAGCAGATATAGGCTATAAGGTTGGATTCCTTTTAACCTTCTGTGGTGTACTGGTAGAGCCTTGACTTAGTAATCATAAGTCCTAGGTTCGAGTCCCGGTCGGGGTAAAAAATGAATCATGTTTTCACATATGTAATGTGCTTATTTGATAATTTCATGGCCCGAATGAGATTGGGATTTGAATTAAATGCTAAAATGAAGCCACGAGTGAGGTTAGGGAATCTGCAATATGAACATAGTGGCATTCAGTTAGAATGCCTTCAGTCCTAAGTATAGCAGATATAAGCTATAAGGTTGGATTCCTTTTAACCTTCTGTGGTGTAGTGGTAGCGCCTTGACTTAGCAATTATAAGTCCTAGGTTCGAGTCCTGGTCGGGGTAAAATATGATTCATGTTTTCACATATGTAATGTGCTTATTTGATAATTTCATGGCCCGAATGAGATTGGGATTTGAATTAAATGCTAAAATGAAGCCACGAGTGAGGTTGGGGAATCTGTAATATGAACATAGTGGCATTCAGTTAGCATGCGTTCATTCCTAAGTATAACAGATATAAGCTATAAGGTTGGATTCCTTTTAACCTTCTGTGGTGTAGTGGTAGCGCCTTGACTTAGTAATCATAAGTCCTAGGTTCAAGTCCCGGTCAGGGTAAACAATGAACCATGTTTTCACATATGTAATGTGCTGATTTGATAATTTCATGGCCCGAATGAGATTGGGATTTGAATTAAATGCTAAAATGAAGCCACGAGTGAGGTTGGGGAATCTGTAATATGAACATATTGGCATTCAGTTAGAATGCGTTCATTCCTAAGTATAGCAGATATAAGCTATAAGGTTGGATTCCTTTTAACCTTCTGTGGTGTAGTGGTAGCGCCTTGACTTAGTAATCATAAGTCCTCGGTTCGAGTTCCGGTCGGGGTAAAAAATGATTCATGTTTTCACATATGTAATGTGCTTATTTGATAATTTCATGGCCCGAATGAGATTGGGATTTGAATTAAATGCTAAAATGAAGCCACGAGTGAGGTTGGGGAATCTGTAATATGAACATAGTGGCATTCAGTTAGAATTCGTTCATTCCTAAGTATAGCAGATATAAGCTATAAGGTTGGATTCCTTTTAACCTTCTGTGGTGTACTGGTAGAGCCTTGACTTAGTAATCATAAGTCCTAGGTTCGAGTCCCGGTCGGGGTAAAAAATGATTTATGTTATCACATATGTATTGTGCTTATTTGATAATTTTATGGCCAGAATGAGATTGAGATTTGAATTAAATGCTAAAATGAAGCCACAAGTGAGGTTGGGGAATCTTTAATATGCACATAGTGTCATTCAGTTAGAATGCTTTCATTCCTAAGTATAGCAGATATAAGCTATAAGGTTGGATTCCATTTAACCTTCTGTGGTGTAGTGGTAGCGCCTTGACTTAGTAATTATAAGTCCTAGGTTCGAGTCCCGGACAGGGTAAAAAATTATTCATGTTTTCACATATGTAATGTGCTTATTTGATAATTTCATGGCCCGAATGAGATTGGGATTTGAATTAAATGCTAAAATGAAGCCACGAGTGAGGTTGGGGAATCTGTAATATGAACATAGTGGCATTCAGTTAGAATGCGTTCATTCCTAAGTATAGCAGATATAAGCTATAAGGTTGGATTCCTTTTAACCTTCTGTGGTGTAGCGGTAGCGCCTTGACTTAGTAATCATAAGTCCTAGGTTCGAGTCCTGGTCGGGGTAAAATATGATTCATGTTTTCACATATGTAATGTGCTTATTTGATAATTTCATGGCCCGAATGAGATTGGGATTTGAATTAAATGCTAAAATGAAGCCACGAGTGAGGTTGGGGAATCTGTAATATGAACATAGTGGCATTCAGTTAGAATGCGTTCATTCCTAAGTATAGCAGATATAAGCTATAAGGTTGGATTCCTTTTAACCTTCTGTGGTGTAGTGGTAGTACCTTGACTTAGTAATCATAAGTCCTAGGTTCAAGTCCCGGACAGGGTAAAAAATGAATCATGTTTTCACATATGTAATGTGCTTATTTGATAATTTCATGGCCGGAATGAGATTGGGATTTGAATTAAATGCTAAAATGAAGCCACGAGTGAGGTTGGGGAATCTGTAATATGAACATACTGGCATTCAGTTAGAATGCGTGCATTCCTGAGTATAGCAGATATAAGCTATAAGGTAGGATTCCTTTTAACCTTCTGTGGTGTAGTGGTAGCGCCTTGACTTAGTAATCATAAGTCCTAGGTTCGAGTTCCGGTCGGGGTAAAAAATGAATCATGTTTTCACATATGTAATGTGCTTATTTGTTAATTTCATGGCCCGAATGAGATTGGGATTTGAATTAAATGTTAAAATGAAGCCACGAATAAGGTTGGGGAATCTGTAATATGAACATATTGGCATTCAGTTAGAATGCGTTCATTCCTAAGTATAGCAGATATAAGCTATAAGGTTGGATTCCTTTTAACCTTTTGTGGTGAGTGGTAGCGCCTTGACTTAGTAATCATAAGTCCTAGGTTCGAGTCCAGGTCGGGGTAAAAAATGATTCATGTTTTCACATATGTAATGTGCTTATTTGATAATTTCATGGCCCGAATGAGATTGGGATTTGAATTAAATGCTAAAATGAAGCCACGAGTGAGGTTGGGGAATCTGTAATATGAACATAGTGGCATTCAGTTAGAATGCATTCAATCCTAAGTATAGCATATATAAGCTATAAGGTTGGGTTCCTTTTAACCTTCTGTGGTGTAGTTGTAGCGTCTTGACTTAGTAATCATAAGTCCTAGGTTCAAGTCCCGGTTGGGGTAAAAAATGATTCATGTTTTCACATATGTAATGTGCTTATTTGATAATTTCATGGCCCAAATGAGATTTGGATTTGAATTAAATGCTAAAATGAAGCCACGATTGAGGTTGGGGAATCTGTAATATGAACATAGTGGCATTCAGTTAGAATGCATTCATTCCTAAGTATAGCAGATATAAGCTATAAGGTTGGATTCCTTTTAACCTTCTGTGGTGTAGTTGTAGCGCCTTGACTTAGTAATCATAAGTCCTAGGTTCGAGTCCTGGTCGGGGTAAAAAATGAATCATGTTTTCACATATGTAATGTGCTTATTTGATAATTTCATGGCCCGAATGAGATTGGGATTTGAATTAAATGCTAAAATGAAACCACGAGTGAGGTTGGGGAATCTGTAATATGAACATATTGGCATTCAGTTAGAATGCGTTCATTCCTAAGTATAGCAGATATAAGCTATAAGGTTGGATTCCTTTTAACCTTCTGTGGTGTAGTGGTAGGGCCTTGACTTAGTAATCATAAGTCCTAGGTTCGAGTTCCGGTCGGGGTAAAAAATGATTCATGTTTTCACATATGTAATGTGCTTATTTGATAATTTCATGGCCCGAATGAGATTGGGATATGAATTAAATGCTAAAATGAAGCCACGAGTGAGGTTGGGGAATCTGTAATATGAACATAGTGGCATTCAGTTAGAATGCGTTCATTCCTAAGTATACTAGATATAAGCTTTAAGGTTGGATTCCTTTTAACCTTCTGTGGTGTAGTTGTAGCGCCTTGACTTAGTAATCATAAGTCCTAGGTTCGAGTCCTGGTCGGGGTAAAAAATGAATCATGTTTTCACATATGTAATGTGCTTATTTGATAATTTCATGGCCCGAATGAGATTGGGATTTGAATTAAATGCTAAAATGAAGCCACGAGTGAGGTTGGGGAATCTGTAATATGAACATAGTGGCATTCAGTTAGAATGCATTCATTCCTAAGTATAGCAGATATAAGCAATAAGGTTGGGTTCCTTTTAACCTTCTGTGGTGTAGTGGTAGCGCCTTGACTTAGTAATCATAAGTCCTAGGTTCGAGTCCCGGTTGGGGTAAAAAATGATTCATTTTTTCACATATGTAATGTGCTTATTTGATAATTTCATGGCCCAACTGAGATTGGGATTTGAATTAAATGCTAAAATGAAGCCACGAGTGAGGTTGGGGAATCTGTAATATGAACATAGTGGCATTCAGTTAGAATGCGTTCATTCCTAAGTATAGCAGATATAAGCTTTAAGGTTGGATTCCATTTAACCTTCTGTGGTGTAGTTGTAGCGCCTTGACTTAGTAATCATAAGTCCTAGGTTCGAGTCCTGGTCGGGGTAAAAAATGAATCATGTTTTCACATATGTAATGTGCTTATTTGATAATTTCATGGCCCGAATGAGATTGGGATTTGAATTAAATGCTAAAATGAAACCACGAGTGAGGTTGGGGAATCTGTAATATGAACATAGTGGCATTCAGTTAGAATGCGTTCATTCCTAAGTATAGCAGATATAAGCTATATGGTTGGATTCCTTTTAACCTACTGTGGTGTAGTGGTAGCGCTTGACTTAGTAATCATAAGTCCTAGGTTCGAGTCCCGGTCGGGGAAAAAAATGATTCATGTTTTCACATATGTAATGTGCTTATATGATAATTTCATGGCCCGAATGAGATTGGAATTTGAATTAAATGCTAAAATGAAGCCAAGAGTGAGGTTGGGGAATCTGTAATATGAACATAGTGGCATGCAGTTAGAATGCGTTCATTCCTAAGTATAGCAGATATAAGCTATAAGGTTGGAATCCTTTTAACCTTTTGTGGTGTAGTGGTAGCGCCTTGACTTAGTAATCATATGTCTTAGGTTCGAGTCCTGGTCGGGGTAAAAAAATGATTCATGTTTTAACATATGTAATGTGCTTATTTGATAATTTCATGGCCCGAATGAGATTGGAATTTGAATTAAATGCTAAAATGAAGCCACGAGTGAGGTTGGGGAATCTGTAATATGAACATAGTGGCTTTCAGTTAGAATGCGTTCATTCCTAAGTATAGCAGATATAAGCTATAAGGTTGGATTCCTTTTAACCTTCTGTGGTGTAGTGGTAGCGCCTTGACTTAGTAATCATAAGTCCTAGGTTCGAGTAACGGTCGGGGTTAAAAAATTATTCATGTTTTCACATATGTAATGTGCTTATTTGATAATTTCATGGCCCGGATGAGATTGGGATTTGAATTAAATGCTAAAATGAAGCCACGAGTGAGGTTGGGGAATCTGTAATATGAACATAGTGGCATTCAGTTAAAATGCGTTCATTACTAAGTATAGCTGATATAAGCTATAAGGTTGGATTCCTTTTAACCTTCTGTGGTGTACTTTTAGAGCCTTGACTTAGTAATCATAAGTCCTAGGTTCGAGTCCCGGTCGGGGTAAAAAATAATTTATGTTATCACATATGTATTGTGCTTATTTGATAATTTCATGGCCCGAATGAGATTGAGATTTGAATTAAATGCTAAAATAAAGCCACAATTGAGGTTGGGGAATCTGTAATATGAACATAGTGGCATTCAGTTAGAATGCGTTCATTCCTAAGTATAGCAGATATAAGCTATAAGGTTGGATTCCTTTTAACCTTCTGTGGTGTAGCAGTAGCGCCTTGACTTAGTAATTATAAGTCCTAGGTTCGAGTCCCGGTCAGGGTAAAAAATGATTTATGTTATCACATATGTATTGTGCTTATTTGATAATTTCATGGCCCGAATGAGATTGAGATTTAAATTAAATGCTAAAATGAAGCCACGAGTGAGGTTGGGGAATCTGTAATATGAACATAGTGGCATTCAGTTAGGATGCGTTCATTCCTAAGTATAGCAGATATAAGCTATAATGTTGGATTCTTTTTAACCTTCTGTGGTGTAGTGGTAGCGCCTTGACTTAGCAATCATAAGTCCTAGGTTCGAGTCCGGGTCGTGGTAAAAAATGATTCATGTTTTCACATATGTAATATGCTTATTTGATAATTTCATGGCCCGAATGAGATTGCGATTTGAATTAAATGCTAAAATGAAGCCACGAGTGAGGTTGGGGAATCTGTAATATGAACATAGTGGCATTCAGTTAGAATGCGTTCAGTCCTAAGTATAGCAGATATAAGCTATAAGGTTGGATTCCTTTTAACCTTCTGTGGTGTAGTGGTAGCGCCTTGACTTAGCAATTATAAGTCCTAGGTTCGAGTCCTGGTCGGGGTAAAATATGATTTATATTTTCACATATGTAATGTGCTTATTTGATAATGTCATGGCCCGAATGAGATTGGGATTTGAATTAAATGCTAAAATGAAGCCACGAGTGAGGTTGGGGAATCTGTAATATGAACATAGTGCCATTCAGTTAGAATGCGTTCATTCCTAAGTATAGCAGATACAAGCTATAAGGTTGGATTCCTTTTAACCTTCTGTGGTGTAGTGGTAGGGCCTTGACTTAGTAATCATAAGTCCTAGGTTCAAGTCCCGGTCAGGGTAAACAATGAATCATGTTTTCACATATGTAATGTGCTTATTTGATAATTTCATGGCCCGAATGAGATTGGGATTTGAATTAAATGCTAAAATGAAGCCACGAGTGAGGTTGGGGAATCTGTAATATGAACATATTGGCATTCAGTTAGAATGCGTTCATTCCTAAGTATAGCAGATATAAGCTATAAGGTTGGATTCCTTTTAACCTTCTGTGGTGTAGTGGTAGCGCTTGACTTAGTAATCAGAAGTCCTAGGTTCGAGTTCCGGTCGGGGTAAAAAATGATTCATGTTTTCACATATGTAATGTGCTTATTTGATAATTTCATGGCCCGAATGAGATTGGGATTTGAATTAAATGCTAAAATGAAGCCACGAGTGAGGTTGGGGAATCTGTAATATGAACATAGTGGCATTCAGTTAGAATGCGTTCATTCCTAAGTATAGCAGATATAAGCTATAAGGTTGGATTCCTTTTAACCTTCTGTGGTGTAGTGGTAGCGCCTTGACTTAGTAATCATAAGTCCTAGGTTCGAGTCCGGGTCGGGGTAAAAAATGATTCATGTTTTCACATATGTAATGTGCTTATTTGATAATTTCATGGCCCGAATGAGATTGAGATTTGAATTAAATGCTAAAATGAAGCCACGAGTGAGGTTGGGGAATCTGTGATATGAACATAGTGGCATTCAGTTAGAATGCATTCATTCCTAAGTATAGCAGATATAAGCTATAAGGTTGGGTTCCTTTTAACCTTCTGTGGTGTAGTGGTAGCGCCTTGACTTAGTAATCATAAGTCCTAGGTTCGAGTCCCGGTTGGGGTAAAAAATGATTCATGTTTTCACATATGTAATGTGCTTATTTGATAATTTCATGGCCCAAATGAGATTGGGATTTGAATTAAATGCTAAAATGAAGCCACGAGTGAGGTTGGGGAATCTGTAATATGAACATAATGGCATTCAGTTAGAATGCGTTCATTCCTAAGTATAGCAGATATAAGCTATAAGGTTGGATTCCTTTTAACCTTCTGTGGTGTAGTTGTAGCGCCTTGACTTAGTAATCATAAGTCCTAGGTTCGAGTCCTGGTCGGGGTAAAAAATGAATCATGTTTTCACATATGTAATGTGCTTATTTGATAATTTCATGGCCCGAATGAGATTGGGATTTGAATTAAATGCTAAAATGAAACCACGAGTGAGGTTGGGGAATCTGTAATATGAACATATTGGCATTCAGTTAGAATGCGTTCATTCCTAAGTATAGCAGATATAAGCTATAAGGTTGGATTCCTTTTAACCTTCTGTGGTGTAGTGGTATGGCCTTGACTTAGTAATCATAAGTCCTAGGTTCGAGTTCCGGTCGGGGTAAAAAATGATTCATGTTTTCACATATGTAATGTGCTTATTTGATAATTTCATGGCCCGAATGAGATTGGGATTTGAATTAATTGCTAAAATGAAGGCACGAGTGAGGTTGGGGAATCTGTAATATGAACATAGTGGCATTCAGTTAGAATGCGTTCAGTCCTAAGTATAGCAGATATATGCTATAAGGTTGGATTCCTTTTAACCTTCTGTGGTGTAGTGGTAGCGCCTTGACTTAGTAATCATAAGTCCTAGGTTCGAGTCCGGGTCGGGGTAAAAAATGATTCATGTTTTCACATATGTAATGTGCTTATTTGATAATTTCATGGCCCGAATGAGATTGGGATTTGAATTAAATGCTAAAATGAAGCCACGAGTGAGGTTGGGGAATCTGTAATATGAACATAGTGGCATTCAGTTAGAATGCATTCATTCCTAAGTATAGCAGATATAAGCTAAAAGGTTGGGTTCATTTTAACCTTCTGTGGTGTAGTGGTAGGGCCTTGACTTAGTAATCATAAGTCCTTGGTTCGAGTCCCGGTTGGGGTAAAAAATGATTCATGTTTTCACATATGTAATGTGCTTATTTGATAATTTCATGGCCCAAATGAGATTGGGATTTGAATTAAATGCTAAAATGAAGCCACGAGTGAGGTTGGGTAATCTGTAATATGAACATAGTGGCATTCAGTTAGAATGCGTTCATTCCTAAGTATAGCAGATATAAGCTATATGGCTGGATTCCTTTTAACCTACTCTGGTGTAGTGGTAGCGCCTTGACTTAGTAATCATAAGTCCTAGGTTCGAGTCCCGGTCAGGGAAAAAAATGATTCATGTTTTCACATATGTAATGTGCTTATTTGATAATTTCATGGCCCGAATGAGATTGGGATTTGAAATAAATGCTAAAATGAAGCCACGAGTGAGGTTGGGGAATCAGTAATATGAACCTAGTGGCATTCAGTTAGAATGCATTCATTCCTAAGTATAGCAGATATAAGCTATAACGTTGGATTCCTTTTAACCTTTTGTGGTGTAGTGGTAGCGCCTTGACTTAGTAATCATAAGTCCTAGGTTCGAGTCCCGGTCGGGGTAAAAAAATGATTCATGTTTTCATATATGTAATGTGCTTATTTGATAATTTCATGGCCCGAATGAGATTGGGATTTGAATTAAATGCTAAAATGAAGCCACGAGTGAGGTTGGGGAATCTGTAATATGAACATAGTGGCATTCAGTTAGAATGCGTTCATTCCTAAGTATAGCAGATATAAGCTATAAGGTTGGATTCCTTTTAACCTTCTGTGGTGTACTGGTAGAGCCTTGACTTAGTAATCATATGTCCTAGGTTCGAGTCCCGGTCGGGGTAAAAAATGATTCATGTTTTCACATATGTAATGTGCTTATTTGATAATTTCATGGCCCGAATGAGATTGGGATTTGAATTAAATGCTAAAATGAAGCCACGAGTGAGGTTGGGGAATCTGTAATATGTACATAGTGGCATTCAGTTAGAATGCGTTCAGTCCTAAGTATAGCAGATATAAGCTATAAGGTTGGATTCCTTTTAACCTTCTGTGGTGTAGTGGTAGCGCCTTGACTTAGTAATCATAAGTCCTAGGTTCGAGTCCCGGTTGGGGTAAAAAATGATTCATGTTTTCAAATATGTAATGTGCTTATTTGATAATTTCATGGCCCAAATGAGATTGGGATTTGAATTAAATGCTAAACTGAAGCCACGAGTGAGGTTGGGGAATCTGTAATATGAACATAGTGGCATTCAGTTAGAATGCATTCATTCCTAAGTATAGCAGATATAAGCTATAAGGTTGGATTCCTTTTAACCTTCTGTGGTGTAGTTGTAGCGCCTTGACTTAGTAATCATAAGTCCTAGGTTCGAGTCCGGGTCGGGGTAAAAAATGAATCATGTTTTCACATATGTAATGTGCTTATTTGATAATTTCATTGCCCGAATGAGATTGGGATTTGAATTAAATGCTAAAATGAAACCACGAGTGAGGTTGGGGAATCTGTAATATGAACATATTGGCATTCAGTTAGAATGAGTTCATTCCTAAGTATAGCACATATAAGCTATAAGGTTGGATTCCTTTTAACCTTCTGTGGTGTAGTGGTAGGGCCTTGACTTAGTAATCATAAGTCCTAGGTTCGAGTTCCGGTCGGGGTAAAAAATTATTCATGTTTTCACATATGTAATGTGCTTATTTGATAATTTCATGGCCCGAATGAGATTGGGATTTGAATTAAATGCTAAAATGAAGCCAAGAGTGAGGTTGGGGAATCTGTAATATGAACATAGTGGCATTCAGTTAGAATGCATTCATTCCTAAGTATAGCAGATATAAGCTATAAGGTTGGATTCCTTTTAACCTTCTGTGGTGTAGTGGTAGCACCTTGACTTAGTAATCATAAGTCCTAGGTTCGAGTTCCGGTCGGGGTAAAAAATGATTCATGTTTTCACATATGTAATGTGCTTATTTGATAATTTCATGGCCCGAATGAGATTGGGATTTGAATTAAATGCTAAAATGAAGCCACGAGTGAGGTTGGGGAATCTGTAATATGAACATAGTGGCATTCAGTTAGAATGCGTTCATTCCTAAGAATAGCAGATATAAGCTATAAGGTTGGATTCCTTTTAACCTTCTGTGGTGTAGTGGTAGCGCCTTGACTTAGTAATCATAAGTCCTAGGTTCGAGTCCGGGTCGGGGTAAAAAATTATTCATGTTTTCACATATGTAATGTGCTTATTTGATAATTTCATGGCCCGAATGAGATTAGGATTTGAATTAAATGCTAAAATGAAGCCACGAGTGAGGTTGGGGAATCTGTAATATGAACATAGTGGCATTCAGTTAGAATGCATTCATTCCTAAGTATAGCAGATATAAGCTATAAGGTTGGGTTCCTTTTAACCTTCTGTGGTGTAGTGGTAGCGCCTTGACTTAGTAATCATAAGTCCTAGGTTCGAGTCCCGGTTGGGGTAAAAAATGATTCATGTTTTCACATATGTAATGTGCTTATTTGATAATTTCATGGCCCAAATGAGATTGGGATTTGAATTAAATGCTAAAATGAAGCCACGAGTGAGGTTGGGGAATCTGTAATATGAACATAGTGGCATTCAGTTAGAATGCGTTCATTTCCTAAGTATAGCAGATATAAGCTATAAGGTTGGATTCCTTTTAACCTTCTGTGGTGTAGTTGTAGCGCCTTGACTTAGTAATCATAAGTCCTAGGTTCGAGTCCTGGTCGGGGTAAAAAATGAATCATGTTTTCACATATGTAATGTGCTTATTTGATAATTTCATGGCCCGAATGAGATTGGGATTTGAATTAAATGCTAAAATGAAACCACGAGTAAGGTTGGGGAATCTGTAATATGAACATATTGTCATTCAGTTAGAATGCGTTCATTCCTAAGTATGGCAGATATAAGCTATAAGGTTGGATTCCATTTAACCTTCTGTGGTGTAGTGGTATGGCCTTGACTTAGTAATCATAAGTCCTAGGTTCGAGTTCCGGTCGGGGTAAAAAATGATTCATGTTTTCACACATGTAATGTGCTTATTTGATAATTTCATGGCCCGAATGAGATTTGGATTTGAATTAAATGCTTAAATGAAGCCACGAGTGAGGTTGGGGAATCTGTAATATGAACATAGTGGCATTCAGTTAGAATGCGTTCATTCCTAAGTATAGCAGATATATGCTATAAGGTTGGATTTCTTTTAACCTTCTGTGGTGTAGTGGTAGCGCCTTGACTTAGTAATCATAAGTCCTAGGTTCGAGTCCGGGTCGGGGTAAAAAATGATTCATGTTTTCACATATGTAATGTGCTTATTTGATAATTTCATGGCCCGAATGAGATTGGGATTTGAATTAAATACTAAATTGAAGCCACGAGTGAGGTTTGGGAATCTGTAATATGAACATAGTGGCATTCAGTTAGAATGCATTCATTCCTAAGTATAGCAGATATAAGCTAAAAGGTTGGGTTCATTTTAACCTTCTGTGGTGTAGTGGTAGCACCTTGACTTAGTAATCAAAAGTCCTAGGTTCGAGTCCCGGTCGGGGAAAAAAATGATTCATGTTTTCACATATGTAATGTGCTTATTTGATAATTTCATGGCCCGAATGAGATTGGGATTTGAATTAAATGCTAAAATGAAGCCACGAGTGAGGTTGGGGAATCTGTAATATGAACATAGTGGCATTCAGTTAGAATGCATTCATTCCTAAGTATAGCAGATATAAGCTATAAGGTTGGATTCCTTTTAACCTTTTGTGGTGTAGTGGTAGCGCCTTGACTTAGTAATCATATGTCCTAGGTTCGAGTCCTGGTCGGGGTAAAAAAATGATTCATGTTTTAACATATGTAATGTGCCTATTTGATAATTTCATGGCCCGAATGAGATTGGAATTTGAATTAAATGCTAAAATGAAGCCACGAGTGAGGTTGGGGAATCTGTAATGTGAACATAGTGGCATTCAGTTAGAATGCGTTCATTCCTAAGTATAGCAGATATAAGCTATATGGTTGGATTCTTTTTAACCTGCTGTGGTGTAGTGGTAGTGCCTTGACTTAGTAATCATAAGTCCTAGGTTCGAGTTCCGGTCGTGGTAAAAAATTATTCATGTTTTCACATATGTAATGTGCTTATTTGATAATTTCATGGCCCGAATGAGATTGGGATTTGAATTAAATGCTAAAATGAAGCCAAGAGTGAGGTTGGGGAATCTGTAATATGAACATAGTGGCATTCAGTTAGAATGCGTTCAGTCCTAAGTATAGCAGATATAAGCTATAAGGCTGGATTCCTTTTAACCTTCTGTGGTGTAGTGGTAGTGCCTTGACTTAGCAATTATAAGTCCTAGGTTCGAGTCCTGGTCGGGGTAAAATATGATTCATGTTTTCACATATGTAATGTGCTTATTTGATAATTTCATGGCCCGAATGAGATTGGGATTTGAATTAAATGCTAAAATGAAGCCATGAGTGAGGTTGGGGAATCTGTAATATGAACATAGTGGCATTCAGTTAGAATGCGTTCATTCCTAAGTATAGCAGATATAAGCTATAAGGCTGGATTCCTTTTAACCTTCTGTGGTGTAGTGGTAGCGCCTTGACTTAGTAATCATAAGTCCTAGGTTCAAGTCCCGGTCAGGGTAAACAATGAATCATGTTTTCACATATGTAATGTGCTTATTTGATAATTTCATGGCCCGAATGAGATTGGGATTTGAATTAAATGCTAAAATGAAGCCACGAGTAAGGTTGGGGAATCTGTAATATGAACATATTGGCATTCAGTTAGAATGCGTTCATTCCTAAGTATAGCAGATATAAGCTATAAGGTTGGATTCCTTTTAACCTTCTGTGGTGTAGTGGTAGCGCCTTGACTTAGTAATCATAAGTCCTAGGTTCGAGTTCCGGTCGGGGTAAAAAATGATTCATGTTTTCACATATGTAATGTGCTTATTTGATAATTTCATGGCCCGAATGAGATTAGGATTTGAATTAAATGCTAAAATGAAGCCACGAGTGAGGTTGGAGAATCTGTAATATGAACATAGTGGCATTCAGTTAGAATGCGTTCATTCCTAAGTATAGCAGATATAAGCTATAAGGTTGGATTCCTTTTAACCTTCTGTGGTGTAGTGGTAGCGCCTTGACTTAGTAATCATAAGTCCTAGGTTCGAATCCGGGTCGGGGTAAAAAATGATTCATGTTTTCACATATGTAATGTGCTTATTTGATAATTTCATGGCCCGAATGAGATTGGGATTTGAATTAAATGCTAAAATGAAGCCACGAGTGAGGTTGGGGAATCTGTAATATGAACATAGTGGCATTCAGTTAGAATGCATTCATTCCTAAGTATAGCAGATATAAGCTTTATAAAGTTGGGTTCCTTTTAACCTTCTGTGGTGTAGTGGTAGCGCCTTGACTTAGTAATCAAAAGTCCTAGGTTCGAGTCCCGGTTGGGGTAAAAAATGATTCATGTTTTCACATATGTAATGTGCTTATTTGATAATTTCATGGCCCAAATGAGATTGGGATTTGAATTAAATGCTAAAATGAAGCCACGAGTGAGGTTGGGGAATCTGTAATATGAACATAGTGGCATTCAGTTAGAATGCGTTCATTCCTAAGTATAGCAGATATAAGCTATAAGGTTGGATTCCTTTTAACCTTCTGTGGTGTAGTTGTAGCGCCTTGACTTAGTAATCATAAGTCCTAGGTTCGAGTCCTGGTCGGGGTAAAAAATGAATCATGTTTTCACATATGTAATGTGCTTATTTGATAATTTCATGGCCCGAATGAGATTGGGATTTGAATTAAATGCTAAAATGAAACCACGAGTGAGGTTGGGGAATCTGTAATATGAACATATTGGCATTCAGTTAGAATGCGTTCATTCCTAAGTATAGCAGATATAAGCTATAAGGTTGGATTCCTTTTAACCTTCTGTGGTGTAGTGGTAGGGCCTTGACTTAGTAATCATAAGTCCTAGGTTCGAGTTCCTTTCGGGGTAAAAAATGATTCATGTTTTCACATATGTAATGTGCTTATTTGATAATTTCATGGCCCGAATGAGATTGGGATTTGAATTAAATGCTAAAATGAAGCCAAGAGTGAGGTTGGGGAATCTGTAATATGAACATAGTGGCATTCAGTTAGAATGCATTCAGTCCTAAGTATAGCAGATATAAGCTATAAGGTTGGGTTCCTTTTAACCTTCTGTGGTGTAGTGGTAGCGCCTTGACTTAGCAATTATAAGTCCTAGGTTCGAGTCCTGGACGGGGTAAAATATGATTCATGTTTTCACATATGTAATGTGCTTATTTGATAATTTCATGGCCCGAATGAGATTGGGATTTGAATTAAATGCTAAAATGAAGCCACGAGTGAGGTTGGGGAATCTGTAATATGAACATAGTGGCATTCAGTTAGTATGCGTTCATTCCTAAGTATAGCAGATATAAGCTATAAGGCTGGATTCCTTTTAACCTTCTGTGGTGTAGTTGTAGCGCCTTGACTTAGTAATCATAAGTCCTAGGTTCGAGTCCGGGTCGGGGTAAAAAATGAATCATGTTTTCACATATGTAATGTGCTTATTTGATAATTTCATTGCCCGAATGAGATTGGGATTTGAATTAAATGCTAAAATAAAACCACGAGTGAGGTTGGGGAATCTGTAATATGAACATATTGGCATTCAGTTAGAATGAGTTCATTCCTAAGTATAGCAGATATAAGCTATAAGGTTGGATTCCTTTTAACCTTCTGTGGTGTAGTGGTAGGGCCTTGACTTAGTAATCAAAAGTCCTAGGTTCGAGTTCCGGTCGGGGTAAAAAATTATTCATGTTTTCACATATGTAATGTGCTTATTTGATAATATCATGGCCCGAATGAGATTGGGATTTGAATTAAATGCTAAAATGAAGCCAAGAGTGAGGTTGGGGAATCTGTAATATGAACATAGTGGCATTCAGTTAGAATGCATTCATTCCTAAGTATAGCAGATATAAGCTATAAGGTTGGATTCCTTTTAACCTTCTGTGGTGTAGTGGTAGCACCTTGACTTAGTAATCATAAGTCCTAGGTTCGAGTTCCGGTCAGGGTAAAAAATGATTCATGTTTTCACATATGTAATGTGCTTATTTGATAATTTCATGGCCCGAATGAGATTGGGATTTGAATTAAATGCTAAAATGAAGCCACGAGTGAGGTTGGGGAATCTGTAATATGAACATAGTGGCATTCAGTTAGAATGCGTTCATTCCTAAGTATAGCAGATATAAGCTATAAGGTTGGATTCCTTTTAACCTTCTGTGGTGTAGTGGTAGCGCCTTGACTTAGTAATCATAAGTCCTAGGTTCGAGTCCGGGTCGGGGTAAAAAATGATTCATGTTTTCACATATGTAATGTGCTTATTTGATAATTTCATGGCCCGAATGAGATTGGGATTTGAATTAAATGCTAAAATGAAGCCACGAGTGAGGTTGGGGAATCTGTAATATGAACATAGTGGCATTCAGTTAGAATGCATTCATTCCTAAGTATAGCAGATATAAGCTATAAGGTTGGGTTCCTTTTAACCTTCTGTGGTGTAGTGGTAGCGCCTTGACTTAGTAATCATAAGTCCTAGGTTCGAGTCCCGGTTGGGGTAAAAAATGATTCATGTTTTCACATATGTAATGTGCTTATTTGATAATTTCATGGCCCAAATGAGATTGTGATTTGAATTAAATGCTAAAATGAAGCCACGAGTGAGGTTGGGGAATCTGTAATATGAACATAGTGGCATTCAGTTAGAATGCGTTCATTTCCTAAGTATAGCAGATATAAGCTATAAGGTTGGATTCCTTTTAACCTTCTGTGGTGTAGTTGTAGCGCCTTGACTTAGTAATCATAAGTCCTAGGTTCGAGTCCTGGTCAGGGTAAAAAATGAATCATGTTTTCACATATGTAATGTGCTTATTTGATAATTTCATGGCCCGAATGAGATTGGGATTTGAATTAAATGCTAAAATGAAACCACGAGTAAGGTTGGGGAATCTGTAATATGAACATATTGTCATTCAGTTAGAATGCGTTCATTCCTAAGTATAGCAGATATAAGCTATAAGGTTGGATTCCATTTAACCTTCTGTGGTGTAGTGGTATGGCCTTGACTTAGTAATCATAAGTCCTAGGTTCGAGTTCCGGTCGGGGTAAAAAATGATTCATGTTTTCACACATGTAATGTGCTTATTTGATAATTTCATGGCCCGAATGAGATTTGGATTTGAATTAAATGCTTAAATGAAGCCACGAGTGAGGTTGGGGAATCTGTAATATGAACATAGTGGCATTCAGTTAGAATGCGTTCATTCCTAAGTATAGCAGATATATGCTATAAGGTTGGATTCCTTTTAACCTTCTGTGGTGTAGTGGTAGCGCCTTGACTTAGTAATCATAAGTCCTAGGTTCGAGTCCGGGTCGGGGTAAAAAATGATTCATGTTTTCACATATGTAATGTGCTTATTTGATAATTTCATGGCCCGAATGAGATTGGGATTTGAATTAAATACTAAATTGAAGCCACGAGTGAGGTTTGGGAATCTGTAATATGAACATAGTGGCATTCAGTTAGAATGCATTCATTCCTAAGTATAGCAGATATAAGCTAAAAGGTTGGGTTCATTTAAACCTTCTGTGGTGTAGTGGTAGCACCTTGACTTAGTAATCATTAGTCCTAGGTTCGAGTCCCGGTTGGGGTAAAAAATGATTCATGTTTTCACATATGTAATGTGCTTATTTGATAATTTCATGGCCCGAATGAGATTGGGATTTGAATTAAATGCTAAAATGAAGCCACGAGTGAGGTTGGGGAATCTGTAATATGAACATAGTGGCATTCAGTTAGAATGCGTTCGTTCCTAAGTATAGCAGATATAAGCTATAAGGTTGGATTCCTTTTAACCTACTCTGGTGTAGTGGTAGCGCCTTGACTTAGTAATCAAAAGTCCTAGGTTCGAGTCCCGGTCGGGGAAAAAAATGATTCATGTTTTCACATATGTAATGTGCTTATTTGATAATTTCATGGCCCGAATGAGATTGGGATTTGAATTAAATGCTAAAAGGAAGCCACGAGTGAGGTTGGGGAATCTGTAATATGAACATAGTGGCATTCAGTTAGAATGCATTCATTCCTAAGTATAGCAGATATAAGCTATAAGGTTGGATTCCTTTTAACCTTTTGTGGTGTAGTGGTAGCGCCTTGACTTAGTAATCATATGTCCTAGGTTCGAGTCCTGGTCGGGGTAAAAAAATGATTCATGTTTTAACATATGTAATGTGCCTATTTGATAATTTCATGGCCCGAATGAGATTGGAATTTGAATTAAATGCTAAAATGAAGCCACGAGTGAGGTTGGGGAATCTGTAATGTGAACATAGTGGCATTCAGTTAGAATGCGTTCATTCCTAAGTATAGCAGATATAAGCTATATGGTTGGATTCTTTTTAACCTACTGTGGTGTAGTGGTAGTGCCTTGACTTAGTAATCATAAGTCCTAGGTTCGAGTTCCGGTCGTGGTAAAAAATTATTCATGTTTTCACATATGTAATGTGCTTATTTGATAATTTCATGGCCCGAATGAGATTGGGATTTGAATTAAATGCTAAAATGAAGCCAAGAGTGAGGTTGGGGAATCTGTAATATGAACATAGTGGCATTCAGTTAGAATGCGTTCAGTCCTAAGTATAGCAGATATAAGCTATAAGGCTGGATTCCTTTTAACCTTCTGTGGTGTAGTGGTAGCGCCTTGACTTAGCAATTATAAGTCCTAGGTTCGAGTCCTGGTCGGGGTAAAATATGATTCATGTTTTCACATATGTAATGTGCTTATTTGATAATTTCATGGCCCGAATGAGATTGGGATTTGAATTAAATGCTAAAATGAAGCCATGAGTGAGGTTGGGGAATCTGTAATATGAACATAGTGGCATTCAGTTAGAATGCGTTCATTCCTAAGTATAGCAGATATAAGCTATAAGGCTGGATTCCTTTTAACCTTCTGTGGTGTAGTGGTAGCGCCTTGACTTAGTAATCATAAGTCCTAGGTTCAAGTCCCGGTCAGGGTAAACAATGAATCATGTTTTCACATATGTAATGTGCTTATTTGATAATTTCATGGCCCGAATGAGATTGGGATTTGAATTAAATGCTAAAATGAAGCCACGAGTAAGGTTGGGGAATCTGTAATATGAACATATTGGCATTCAGTTAGAATGCGTTCATTCCTAAGTATAGCAGATATAAGCTATAAGGTTGGATTCCTTTTAACCTTCTGTGGTGTAGTGGTAGCGCCTTGACTTAGTAATCATAAGTCCTAGGTTCGAGTTCCGGTCGGGGTAAAAAATGATTCATGTTTTCACATATGTAATGTGCTTATTTGATAATTTCATGGCCCGAATGAGATTGGGATTTGAATTAAATGCTAAAATGAAGCCACGAGTGAGGTTGGAGAATCTGTAATATGAACATAGTGGAATTCAGTTAGAATGCGTTCATTCCTAAGTATAGCAGATATAAGCTATAAGGTTGGATTCCTTTTAACCTTCTGTGGTGTAGTGGTAGCGCCTTGACTTAGTAATCATAAGTCCTAGGTTCGAATCCGGGTCGGGGTAAAAAATGATTCATGTTTTCACATATGTAATGTGCTTATTTGATAATTTCATGGCCCGAATGAGATTGGGATTTGAATTAAATGCTAAAATGAAGCCACGAGTGAGGTTGGGGAATCTGTAATATGAACATAGTGGCATTCAGTTAGAATGCATTCATTCCTAAGTATAGCAGATATAAGCTTTATAAAGTTGGGTTCCTTTTAACCTTCTGTGGTGTAGTGGTAGCGCCTTGACTTAGTAATCAAAAGTCCTAGGTTCGAGTCCCGGTTGGGGTAAAAAATGATTCATGTTTTCACATATGTAATGTGCATATTTGATAATTTCATGGCCCGAATGAGATTGGGATTTGAATTAAATGCTAAAATGAAGCCACGAGTGAGGTTGGGGAATCTGTAATATGAACATAGTGGCATTCAGTTAGAATGCGTTCATTCGTAAGTATAGCAGATATAAGCTATAAGGTTGGATTCCTTTTAACCTTCTGTGGTGTAGTTGTAGCGCCTTGACTTAGTAATCATAAGTCCTAGGTTCGAGTCCTGGTCGGGGTAAAATATGAATCATGTTTTCACATATGTAATGTGCTTATTTGATAGTTTCATGGCCCGAATGAGATTGGGATTTGAATTAAATGCTAAAATGAAACCACGAGTGAGGTTGGGGAATCTGTAATATGAACATATTGGCATTCAGTTAGAATGCGTTCATTCCTAAGTATAGCAGATATAAGCTATAAGGTTGGATTCCTTTTAACCTTCTGTGGTGTAGTGGTAGGGCCTTGACTTAGTAATCATAAGTCCTAGGTTCGAGTTCCTTTCGGGGTAAAAAATGATTCATGTTTTCACATATGTAATGTGCTTATTTGATAATTTCATGGCCCGAATGAGATTGGGATTTGAATTAAATGCTAAAATGAAGCCAAGAGTGAGGTTGGGGAATCTGTAATATGAACATAGTGGCATTCAGTTAGAATGCATTCAGTCCTAAGTATAGCAGATATAAGCTATAAGGTTGGGTTCCTTTTAACCTTCTGTGGTGTAATGGTAGCGCCTTGACTTAGCAATTATAAGTCCTAGGTTCGAGTCCTGGTCGGGGTAAAATATGATTCATGTTTTCACATATGTAATGTGCTTATTTGATAATTTCATGGCCCGAATGAGATTGGGATTTGAATTAAATGCTAAAATGAAGCCACGAGTGAGGTTGGGGAATCTGTAATATGAACATAGTGGCATTCAGTTAGAATGCGTTCAGTCCTAAGTATAGCAGATATAAGCTATAAGGCTGGATTCCTTTTAACCTTCTGTGGTGTAGTGGTAGCGCCTTGACTTAGCAATTATAAGTCCTAGGTTCGAGTCCTGGTCGGGGTAAAATATGATTCATGTTTTCACATATGTAATGTGCTTATTTGATAATTTCATGGCCCGAATGAGATTGGGATTTGAATTAAATGCTAAAATGAAGCCATGAGTGAGGTTGGGGAATCTGTAATATGAACATAGTGGCATTCAGTTAGAATGCGTTCATTCCTAAGTATAGCAGATATAAGCTATAAGGCTGGATTCCTTTTAACCTTCTGTGGTGTAGTGGTAGCGCCTTGACTTAGTAATCATAAGTCCTAGGTTCAAGTCCCGGTCAGGGTAAACAATGAATCATGTTTTCACATATGTAATGTGCTTATTTGATAATTTCATGGCCCGAATGAGATTGGGATTTGAATTAAATGCTAAAATGAAGCCACGAGTAAGGTTGGGGAATCTGTAATATGAACATATTGGCATTCAGTTAGAATGCGTTCATTCCTAAGTATAGCAGATATAAGCTATAAGGTTGGATTCCTTTTAACCTTCTGTGGTGTAGTGGTAGCGCCTTGACTTAGTAATCATAAGTCCTAGGTTCGAGTTCGGTCGGGGTAAAAAATGATTCATGTTTTCACATATGTAATGTGCTTATTTGATAATTTCATGGCCCGAATGAGATTGGGATTTGAATTAAATGCTAAAATGAAGCCACGAGTGAGGTTGGGGAATCTGTAATATGAACATAGTGGCATTCAGTTAGAATGCGTTCATTCCTAAGTATAGCAGATATAAGCTATAAGGTTGGATTCCTTTTAACCTTCTGTGGTGTAGTGGTAGCGCCTTGACTTAGTAATCATAAGTCCTAGGTTCGAATCCGGGTCGGGGTAAAAAATGATTCATGTATTCACATATGTAATGTGCTTATTTGATAATTTCATGGCCCGAATGAGATTGGGATTTGAATTAAGTGCTAAAATGAAGCCACGAGTGAGGTTGGGGAATCTGTAATATGAACATAGTGGCATTCAGTTAGAATGCATTCATTCCTAAGTATAGCAGATATAAGCTTTATAAAGTTGGGTTCCTTTTAACCTTCTGTGGTGTAGTGGTAGCGCCTTGACTTAGTAATCAAAAGTCCTAGGTTCGAGTCCCGGTTGGGGTAAAAAATGATTCATGTTTTCACATATGTAATGTGCTTATTTGATATTTTCATGGCCCAAATGAGATTGGGATTTGAATTAAATGCTAAAATGAAGCCACGAGTGAGGTTGGGGAATCTGTAATATGAACATAGTGGCATTCAGTTAGAATGCATTCATTCCTAAGTATAGCAGATATAAGCTATAAGGTTGGATTCCTTTTAACCTTCTGTGGTGTAGTTGTAGCGCCATGACTTAGTAATCATAAGTCCTAGGTTCGAGTCCTGGTCGGGGTAAAAAATGAATCATGTTTTCACATATGTAATGTGCTTATTTGATAATTTCATGGCCCGAATGAGATTGGGATTTGAATTAAATGCTAAAATGAAACCACGAGTGAGGTTGTAGAATCTGTAATATGAACATATTGGCATTCAGTTAGAATGCGTTCATTCCTAAGTATAGCAGATATAAGCTATAAGGTTGGATTCCTTTTAACCTTCTGTGGTGTAGTGGTAGGGCCTTGACTTAGTAATCATAAGTCCTAGGTTCGAGTTCCTTTCGGGGTAAAAAATGATTCATGTTTTCACATATGTAATGTGCTTATTTGATAATTTCATGGCCCGAATGAGATTGGGATTTGAATTAAATGCTAAAATGAAGCCAAGAGTGAGGTTGGGGAATCTGTAATATGAACATAGTGGCATTCAGTTAGAATGCATTCAGTCCTAAGTATAGCAGATATAAGCTATAAGGTTGGGTTCCTTTTAACCTTCTGTGGTGTAGTGGTAGCGCCTTGACTTAGCAATTATAAGTCCTAGGTTCGAGTCCTGGACGGGGTAAAATATGATTCATGTTTTCACATATGTAATGTGCTTATTTGATAATTTCATGGCCCGAATGAGATTGGGATTTGAATTAAATGCTAAAATGAAGCCACGAGTGAGGTTGGGGAATCTGTAATATGAACATAGTGGCATTCAGTTAGCATGCGTTCATTCCTAAGTATAGCAGATATAAGCTATAAGGCTGGATTCCTTTTAATCTTCTGTGGTGTAGTGGTAGCGCCTTGACTTAGTAATCATAAGTCCTAGGTTCAAGTCCCGGTCAGGGTAAACAATGAATCATGTTTTCACATATGTAATGTGCTTATTTGATAATTTCATGGCCCGAATGAGATTGGGATTTGAATTAAATGCTAAAATGAAGCCACGAGTGAGGTTGGGGAATCTGTAATATGAACATATTGGCATTCAGTTAGAATGCGTTCATTCCTAAGTATAGCAGATATAAGCTATAAGGTTGGATTCCTTTTAACCTTCTGTGGTGTAGTGGTAGTGCTTTGACTTAGTAATCATAAGTCCTAGGTTCGAGTTCCGGTCGGGGTAAAAAATGATTCATGTTTTCACATATGTAATGTGCTTATTTGATAATTTCATGGCCCGAATGAGATTGGGATTTGAATTAAATGCTAAAATGAAGCCACGAGTGAGGTTGGCGAATCTGTAATATGAACATAGTGGCATTCAGTTAGAATGCGTTCATTCCTAAGTATAGCAGATATAAACTATAAGGTTGGATTCCTTTTAACCTTCTGTGGTGTAGTGGTAGCGCCTTGACTTAGTAATCATACGTCCTAGGTTCGAGTCCGGGTCGGGGTAAAAAATGATTCATGTTTTCACATATGTAATGTGCTTATTTGATAATTTCATGGCCCGAATGAGATTGGGATTTGAATTAAATGCTAAAATGAAGCCACGAGTGAGGTTGGGGAATCTGTAATATGAACATAGTGGCATTCAGTTAGAATGCATTCATTCCTAAGTATTGAAGATATAAGCTATAAAGTTGGGTTCCTTTTAACCTTCTGTGGTGTAGTGGTAGCGCCTTGACTTAGTAATCAAAAGTCCTAGGTTCGAGTCCCGGTTGGGGTAAAAAATGATTCATGTTTTCACATATGTCATGTGCTTATTTGATAATTTCATGGCCCAAAAGAGATTGGGATTTGAATTAAATGCTAAAATGAAGCCACGAGTGAGGTTGGGGAATCTGTAATATGAACATAGTGGCATTCAGTTAGAATGCGTTCATTCCCAAGTATAGCAGATATAAGCTATAAGGTTGGATTCCTTTTAACCTTCTGTGGTGTAGTTGTAGCGCCTTGACTTAGTAATCATAAGTCTAAGGTTCGAGTCCTGGTCGGGGTAAAAAATGAATCATGTTTTCACATATGTAATGTGCTTATTTGATCATTTCATGGCCCGAATGAGATTGGGATTTGAATTAAATGCTAAAATGAAACCACTAGTGAGGTTGGGGAATCTGTAATATGAACATATTGGCATTCAGTTAGAATGCGTTCATTCCTAAGTATAGCAGATATAAGCTATAAGGTTGGATTCCTTTTAACCTTCTGTTGTGTAGTGGTAGGGCCTTGACTTAGTAATCATAAGTCCTAGGTTCGAGTTCCGGTAGGGGAAAAAAATGATTCATGTTTTCACATATGTAATGTGCTTATTTGATAATTTCATGGCCCGAATGAGATTGGGATTTGAATTAAATGCTAAAATGAAGCCACGAGTGAGGTTGGGGAATCTGTAATATTAACATAGTGGCATTCAGTTAGAATGCGTTCATTCCTAAGTATAGCAGATATAAGCTATAAGGTTGGATTCCTTTTAACCTTCTGTGGTGTAGTGGTAGCGCCTTGACTTAGTAATCATAAGTCCTAGGTTCGAGTCCTTGTCGGGGTAAAAAATGATTCATGTTTTCACATATGTAATGTGCTTATTTGATAATTTCATGGCCCGAATGAGATTGGGATTTGAATTAAATGCTAAAATGAAGCCACGAGTGAGGTTGGGGAATCTTTAATATGAATATAGTGGCATTCAGTTAGAATGCATTCATTCCTAAGTATAGCAGATATAAGCTATAAGGTTGGGTTCCTTTTAACCTTCTGTGGTGTAGTGGTATTGCCTTGACTTAGTAATCATAAGTCCTAGGTTCGAGTCCCGGTTGGGGTAAAAAATGATTCATGTTTTCACTTATGTAATGTGCTTATTTGATAATTTCATGGCCCAAATGTGATTGGGATTTGAATTAAATGCTAAAATGAAGCCACGAGTGAGGTTGGGGAATCTGTAATATGAACATAGTGGCATTCAGTTAGAATGCGTTCATTCCTAAGTATAGCAGATATAAGCTATAAGGTTGGATTCCTTTTAACCTTCTGTGGTGAAGTTGTAGCGCCTTGACTTAGTAATCATAAGTCCTAGGTTCGAGTCCGGGTCGGGGTAAAAAATGATTCATGTTTTCACATATGTAATGTACTTATTTGATAATTTCATGGCCCGAATGAGATTGGGATTTGAATTAAATGCTAAAATGAAACCACGAGTGAGGTTGGGGAATCTGTAATATGAACATAGTGGCATTCAGTTAGAATGCGTTCATTCCTAAGTATAGCAGATATAAGCTATATGGTTGGATTCCTTTTAACCTACTGTGGTGTAGTGGTAGCGCCTTGACTTAGTAATCATAAGTCCTAGGTTCGAGTCCCGGTCGGGGTAAAAAATGATTCATGTTTTCACATATGTAATGTGCTTATTTGATAATTTCATGGCCCGAATGAGATTGAAATTTGAATTAAATGCTAAAATGAAGCCACGAGTGAGGTTGGGGAATCTGTAATATGAACATAGTGGCATTCAGGTAGAATGCGTTCATTCCTAAGTATAGCAGATATAAGCTATAAGGTTGGAATCCTTTTAACCTTTTGTGGTGTAGTGGTAGCGCCTTGACTTAGTAATCATATGTCTTAGGTTCGAGTCCTGGTCGGGGTAAAAAAATGATTCATGTTTTAACATATGTAATGTGCTTATTTGATAATTTCATGGCCCGAATGAGATTGGAATTTGAATTAAATGCTAAAATGAAGCCACGAGTGAGGTTGGGGAATCTGTAATATGAACATAGTGGCTTTCAGTTAGAATGCGTTCATTCCTAAGTATAGCAGATATAAGCTATAAGGTTGGATTCCTTTTAACCTTCTGTGGTGTAGTGGTAGCACCTTGACTTAGTAATCATAAGTCCTAGGTTCGAGTTCCGGTCGGGGTAAAAAAATGATTCATGTTTTCACATATGTAATGTGCTTATTTGATAATTTCATGGCCCGAATGAGATTGGGATTTGAATTAAATGCTAAAATGAAGCCACGAGTGAGGTTGGAGAATCTGTAATATGAACATAGTGGCATTCAGTTAAAATGCGTTCATTCCTAAGTATAGCTGATATAAGCTATAAGGTTGGATTCCTTTTAACCTTCTGTGGTGTACTGGTAGAGCCTTGACTTAGTAATCATAAGTCCTAGGTTCGAGTCCCGGTCGGGGTAAAAAATAATTTATGTTATCACATATGTAATGTGCTTATTTGATAATTTCATGGCCCGAATGAGATTGAGATTTGAATTATATGCTAAAATGAAGATACAAGTGAGGTTGGGGAATCTGTAATATGAACATAGTGGCATTCAGTTAGAATGCGTTCATTCCTAAGTATAGCAGATATAAGCTATAAGGTTGGATTCCTTTTAACCTTCTGTGGTGTAGCGGTAGCGCCTTGACTTAGTAATTATAAGTCCTAGGTTCGAGTGTGGTCAGGGTAAAAAATTATTTATGTTTTTACATATGTAATGAGCTTATTTGATAATTTCATGGCCCGAATGAGATTGGGATTTGAATTAAATGCTAAAATGAAGCCAAGAGTGAGGTTGGGGAATCTGTAATATGAACATAGTGGCATTCAGTTAGGATGCGTTCATTCCTAAGTATAGCAGATATAAGCTATAATGTTGGATTCTTTTTAACCTTCTGTGGTGTAGTGGTAGCGCCTTGACTTAGCAATCATAAGTCCTAGGTTCGAGTCCCAGTCGGGGTAAAAAATGATTCATGTTTTCACATATGTAATATGCTTATTTGATAATTTCATGGCCCGAATGAGATTGGGATTTGAATTAAATGCTAAAATGAAGCCACGAGTGAGGTTGGGGAATCTGTAATATGAACATAGTGGCATTCAGTTAGAATGCGTTCAGTCCTAAGTATAGCAGATATAAGCTATAAGGTTGGATTCCTTTTAACCTTCTGTGGTGTAGTGGTAGCGCCTTGACTTAGCAATTATAAGTCC
>JAXCGZ010012011.1:0-12500 GCA_037179515.1 Halocaridina rubra
AAGTTTAAAGGAATGAATACATTCTATCTGAATGCCTTTTTGTTGATATTACAGTTTCTCCCAGCCTCACTTGTGGCTTTGTTTTCGCATTTAATGCAAATCCCAATCTTACTGGGCATCAATAATAATCAAATAAGCACATTACGATATGTAATGTGCTTACATTTCATTCATGTTTTCACATATGGTAATGTGCTTATTTCATTATTGTTGATGCCTAATTAGATTGGGATTTGAATTAAATGTGAAAACAGAGCACGAGTGAGAGTGGGAGGAACTGTAATATGAACAAACTGGCATTCAGATGGAATGTGTTCATTCAAAGTATAATAGTTAAGCTGTAAAGTTGTTTTCTCTTTTAGACCTTCTGTGGTGTAGTTGGTAGCGCCAAGGCACAAAAATTATGTGTCCAAGGTTAGAGTCTCGGTCCGGTAAACTATGATTCATGTTTTCACATATGGTAATGTTCTTATTTGATTATTGTTGATCCCCAATTAGATTGGGATTTGAAGTAAATGCAAAAACAAAACCAGGAGTGAGGTTGGGAGAAACTGTAATATGAACAAAAAGACATTCAGATAAAATGTGTTCATTCCTAGTATAGCAGTTAAGCTGTAAAGTTGGTTCCTCTTTTAGACCTTCTTTGGTGCAGTTGGTAATGCTTTGGCAGAGTAATTGTGTCCTAGGTTCGAGTCCCAGTCGGGTAAAATATGATTCATATATATATATATATATATATATAATATATATATATATATATATATATATATATATATATATATATATATATATATAAGTAGTCTCCGTGGCTAAATGGTAGCGTCCGCGACTCTGTGTCGACAGGTCGAGGGTTCGCGCCCCGTCACGGACTGAGGTTAGTAAGGGCATACACTCAGGGTACCGATTACACATGCCAAAAAAATCCTTCGCAAGAAGGCATCCGTCCTAGCCCTTAGTAGAAAAGGGAGTTCGAGACGTAAAACCGAATCCTCATTATCATCATATATATATATATATATATATATATATATATATATATATATATATATATATATATATATATATATATATATATATATATATATTGTACGGCCATGAGAAAGAAAAACAACGGTTAAATTATTTCATATAAATGTATGCGAAGATGATGTAATACATACTGCAAAGTTGATGGAAAATTGCTGAAAGGAAAATATTTTCATTCACTTGATATCAATTGACTTTTCGTCATCGAATGAATATGGTTTCAGAGTAGGCAGGTTTAGAACAATAAAGTTTCTGAAAATTTAAGGGCAGTCAAAAATCGTTTACTATGTTGTAGTTAAAGTCCTGAGAATGAACATGATTGCTAATTCAGAGTCTTTAGATTTTTGTCAATGCCACAATATGGCTTCCGAGAAGGCAGATCTACACCAACAAACTTGCTATTTGCAAACAAACTAGGGAAGCTTGTATGTTTCTAAGATTTTCAGATTGCGTTTGACACAGTCCCACATGGATAATTCATTAAGAAGCTTCAAGTAATAATAAGAGTGGGTGGATATGCTTCGGAGTGAATAGTATTTAGAAGGGAGAACGTAGAGGGTCATAGTAAACGAAGCAGTGTCACACTGATGGAGGGTTAGCAGTGGGATCCCACAGGAATCAATTCTAGGGAGCCTTCAGTTCCTTTTCTATGTAAGTGAATAGTCAGATGCTTCATATACTTTTAAAATACTTGCAGATGATGCAGAAATCCTAAGGAGTTTTAAAAGATGAAATTAGCGTTAAAGGAAGCATTTAAGGAAGACCTTAACTTTAGTCACCCTATGGAAATACAAAGATAAGTGGCTGATGAGGAAGTTATAAGTAAGTAAACAATTGTCCAAGAAAATCCATATATAGGCATGCAACAGCACAAAAGGAAATTAAAGAACCTGAGACCGACTGAGATCTAGGGGTCAAAATATTGTCAGATTTGTCTCCAGAGATGCAAATAAATAGTATAGTATAGACAGCGTATACTTTCTTGACAAACATAACGGAGGCCTTTAGACACATGGCTATGGAAATATCTAAAAGTATTAATATTATCAATGGATGAAGAAATATTCGTAAGTATTATTATGACTAATGCCAGACACAAAGTAAAATAGACTATAGAAATAGCGCAAAACACAGTCAAGACCTCATTTATGAGGAGAGGCTAAACCTGCTTGATTTACCACCAATGGAAGTCAGAAAAGAAGGGGGGTATAACATATCTTCCAGGGTTTTGAGAGATTTGATACGGAACAATAATTAATACAAGTGGCTCCCGGACATGAGGTCAGAGCTTGAAGATTCGCGAGAAAACTCCACTAAGGATGTAAGGAAGCATGCTTCAAGTGTAGAAATAGTTGAAAATGGCATTCACTTAGTAACAGCAAGAATCAGAAAGATTATAACTTGAAGATTTTTAAGAACATGTCTCTGCAAAATGAAAGACCGTACTACTTTAGTGTAAGAATATATATTATCTGGAATACGATAAAAGAGAAAATTGTCTGTGCAAAACATCTCACAGAAATGAGGAAATATATGATGAGTGTCAGTGAATCAGAAAACCGACCAGGAGACGGGGATTCACGAACATAAATATCTTTCAAAGACTTATAAATAGGTTATCGTATATACACGCAAACTCAAACAAGGCACACGCACACGCAATATTTCCTCGCCTTATCTTTCTTGAAGAGGGGAAAAAACTTCCTTAAAAAAAACATTGTTTAAAATATAAACTTACGTTTTTTCCCAAGATACAATTATGACCTTTCCTAAGGGCTAATGGAGGAAAGGAAAAATAAAAAAATCTAAACAAAACTAAAAATAAATAAATAAGTGAATAAAAATAAATAAATAAATATGTAAAAAAAAAGCAAATAAATAAATAAACAAACATAGAAAACCCAACACCTATTAAAGAGAATTAACCGCTCTTTTCTGTATTTAAGGAGAGAGAGAGAGAGAGAGAGAGAGAGAGAGAGAGAGAGAGAGAGAGAGAGAGAGAGAGAGAGAGAGAGAGAGAGAGAGAGAGAGAGAGAGAGAGAGAGGAGAGAGAGAGAGAGATGTATTTATGTTGGAATTACTTATTGACTTTCCCTTTTTTTTGACAGCGGCGAAAGTGAGTGAAAGAACCAACAGCGAGAAAGTTGTTGAGGTCAATATTTAACTTTCTGTTTTTTTTTGACAAAGCACTCGGTATATATATATATATATATATATATATATATATATATATATATATATATATATATATATATATATATATATATATATATATATATATATATCTTTTTTTTCCAAAACTCATCTTTTTAAAATCTTCTATGCATGCAAAAACAATAATATAATATTGTTTTTACATTATATGCATGAGTGTGTGTTGATAAGAAAATCTGTCTACATATATAATCAGAGGAGAAATGAATATTTTACTTAATGCTCATGGCATCATGTTTCATACATCCATTTTCAAATGATATATTCGAAGCCCTGAGTTATGAAATATAGATTCTCTCTGTGAATCATCCCAAGTGATATCCCTTTTAGACGTCTCATACGTCATGGAAGGAAGACGAGGGTTTTGCTAAGCATCATTGTTCATGTTCATATGGGGCTACTGTTATTCTCTAGTGTCTCGTAAACAAAAGCTTTGGTTAAAGAGCTTCATGATTGAATGTCATTTCTATCACTAATTCGCTCCACAGAAGACCACAAAGACTTGAACCGAAACAGAGTTGACCTAGCCTTGGCCTGGTCTTCCTGCTGCTCGATTAGTTAATTGTTTCTGTCTCACCACCAAGGATAAAACACACACACACACACACACACACACACACACACACACACACACACACACACACACACACACACACACACACACACACACACACACACACACACACACACACACACACACACCAAAGTAGGTGTAATTCATGCCAGAGAGAAATGGTTCGATAATGGGTGTAAAAGAGCTAAGGAGTGGAGAGACAAATGCTGGAAAAGGTATAGGAGGAGAAAAAACATAAATGCCTGGCAAACCTACAAAAGAGCAAGAAATGACTACCTAAGTAAAAGGAGAGAGGCAGAGAGAGACTATGAGAGGGACATCACCAAGAAGGCTAAAGAAAATCCCAAGCTTTTCCACAGCTTTATCAGAGGAAAACTGAAGGTAAAAGAACAGGTTTTAAGGCTAAAGAGAGCGGATGGAAGCATCACTGAGACGGATGAAGAGATCTGCAAAGAATTGAACAAGGAGTTTCAGTCAGTATTTACAGTAGAAAATACCCCACCCCCTCAGATTGCAGTGATAGAAGCTCAAGGGCCGGTATTAGAGAACATCAACCTTACAGCCACAGAGGTATGCAAAGCGCTGATGGATTTAGATGTTCATAAAGCTACAGGTCCTGATGACATATCCCCTCATGTGCTTAAAAAATGCGCAAACACAATATCAGTGGCACTAAGTATCATATTTAAGGAGTCACTGGAGTCGGGGGAGATTCCAAGATGCTGGAAACAAGCAAATGTGATACCTATCTTCAAAAAGGGAAGGAGGGATACGGCTCTGAACTATAGACCAGTTTCCTTGACCAGCATAGTTTGCAAAGTTATGGAGAAACTACTAAGGAAACATATCTCTCTTCAATTGGAATCCTTCAACTTTTTGTCAGTGAGGCAACATGGCTTCAGAGAAGGTAGACCAACAGTAACAAACTTATTAGAATTTTATGATGAGGTAAGCCAAATCTTACAGGAAAGAGAGGGCTGGGCAGATTGCATATTCCTAGACTTCCAGAGAGCGTTTGACACTGTTCCACATGGGAGACTTATTAGGAAGCTGCAATCAATGGCTAGAATAGGTGGAAATGTTTTGGAATGGATAAAAACTTACTTAGAAGGAAGGGAACAGAGGGTTAGAATAAGACACTCAGTGTCTGAATGGAGAAGAGTTAGTAGTGGAGTTCCACAGGGTTCAGTTTTAGGGCCACTTTTGTTCCTTGTATATGTAAATGACCTACCAGAGTCTGTAAATTCATTCATGAATATGTTTGCAGATGATGCAAAGATTGTGAAGAAAGTAAAAAACGAGAACAATGGTAGAGAACTTCAGGAGGATCTAAATTATCTGCATGAGTGATCAGAAGAGTGGCTAATGAAATTCAATACTTCAAAATGTAAGGTAATGAGAATGGGTACAAGTGCAAGAAGGCCCAAGCTTGACTACTCGGTGGCTGGAGTACAACTTCAAGAGACAGAAAATGAGAGAGATCTAGGAGTAAACATACTGGCAGATTTGTCTCCAGAAATACATATAAATGGCATAGTAAGGGCAGCATATGCATTCTTATGAAATGTAAGGGTAGCCTTCAGGCACATGGTCAAGGAAATGTTCAGAAATATTTATGTAACCTATGTGAGGCCAAAACTCGAATATGCAGCCCCCTTTTGGAATCTGCACTTGAAAAAGCACATAGCTAAGCTTGAAAAAGTTCAAAGACATGCCACGAAACTGGTGCCAGAAATACGCAATCTCAGTTATGATGAGAGGCTGAGGGAATTAGACTTACCATCACTCGAAGCTAGAAGAGTGAGGGGGGATATGGTGACAGTCTTTAAATTCCTTCATGGTTATGATAGAGTGGATAGGGATCGATATTTTGATATGGCTGGCTCTAGAACTAGAGGTCATAGTTTGAAGCTTGGTAAGAAAACTTCTTTGCAGGATGTAAGGAAATACTTTTTCAGTGTAAGAGTAGTTGATAATTGGAATTCGCTAAGGGAGGAGGTAGTTAATGCTATCTCAATCCATAGTTTTAAGGACAGGTATGATAAGTATCACTAAGTATAAAATGGAACCGATGAGGAGACGGGAAGATACGAGCTTTGGGCTCTTTCCCGTAAACACAATTAGGTAATCACACACACACACACACACACACACACACACACACACACACACACACACACACACACACACACACACACATATATATATATATATATATATATATATATATATATATATATATATATATATATATATATATATATATATATATATATATAAACCACTTTATAAGAACACATTCACTTCTATAGAAAATGAAATATAATTGAGTTGGCGAGTACAGTACTTTCAATTTCCACACCTCATCATCAAAGCCAGAACTCTGGCTTTGATGAAAATCCTTTGAAATCAAAACACTTACCAAATACATTGTTTCATTTTCTTACAGATCGATATACTCATTTTCATTCTTCTGCCAAGTGTTTCTCTTGGAAAAAAAATATATAAATGCGCGCGCACACACACACACACACACACACACACACACACACACACACACACACACACACACACACACACACACACACACACACACACACACACACACACACACACACACACAAACACACACACACACACACACACACACACACACACACACACATATATATATATATATATATATATATATATATATATATATATATATATATATATATATATATATATATATATATATATATAAATCGCACTGATTTTGCTTATATTGGTCCATATAAATGAGCGATACTTTTCTAGTGATTTTTCAAAGGGTTTATGTATGCAAACATGGGCTCTTGAAATGTAAAAACAATTAAAATGTTTGAGTCATTGCAGTACATTGGGTGGGATAAAGAGATTAAATTTGCAATAATACGTATCAGGCGATATTTTTACCATTCACCCTTATGAACTCAAAAGGCTGTAGATCTGAACAGCAATGAATCACTTGATTAAAAGGGAGTCATTGCATAATTTTTTTTTTTGTATTATTAATTATACGCTTCTTTTTTTTTACGATGTTCTGTTTCAAAGATTTAAGTTCTAAATCTGAAGAAAAAACAGCGAGGGTTTGTGACTTAATCTGACTTTTTATTTGGGGATTTTTAAAAATGTTCTAAAGCGAGTACTTGGCTTATGGATGTGAGAAGAAGAAAAATCACACTTGTAATACTTGAGATATTTGCTGGAAGGTCAGGAATAGAGATTTAAATGATTTTGAATATTCGTTTTCTAGCGATTTTTTGGTGGTAAACCAAAATGAACACATGGAATAAGATCTGAGGGAGTAAAATCTTCACAGTAAAATAAAGTTTTGGGCGATTACAGGGTAAGAAGGTAGGTCAAAAGGAAGAATATTTGATGGATGTGAGTTCTTTTCTAATACTTTTTATGCCAACTTTATTTGTACAATTGTGATTTAAATACAAATGGAAAAAAAAAAACTCGCCTGAGTAAAATTGGGATTCCAAGTACAGATCGTAGCGACGAGTAAATCTCCAAAACAAAAGTGGCGATTTGGCACAGATGGAAGGGGAGTCAGAGCGGTAAAATGTAGGATTTTTTATCAATTATGCATTCTCATTGCAGGAGATTTTTCATAAAAATCCTTTATGAAAGAAATCGGAAGAGCTAGAACGAGATTTAAAAGCCTAGATTTTATAGCGGAAAAGTAAATCGCTGAAATAAAATGACAAATAAATCGTCGCAGAGTCACTTTTGCAAGGAAAGGAGGGAGAAGTTGGATTTTTCATGATTAAATATTTCCTTTCCTGGAGATTTTTTGTGGAGAGCCTCAGCAATCGCCAGGGTGATATAAAGAATAGTGGGGTGTTTGGTCTTGGAGAAAAATAAATTGTTATAGAAAAAAATGGTGCTTTTGCTGATAACTGATGCAAAATACAGAGTTAAGAGGTGTAATTTGGCTAATGCATTTTCCATTTTGGCGATTTTTCAGAGCAATCCTTCAAGAAAATTCGCCAGAGTAAGAGCCAGATTCCAAGGAGTCTAGATTTTATCAAAAAATGAATTGTCAATATTAATATGTCATTTTTACATGGACGGGAAAGACATTATATGGGAACAAGAAGTAGGAATTTAGGGATATGACAATTCCCTATTCCGTCGATTTTTCACAAAAATATTATATACACAAACTCACCATTACATAATAAATCATAAGAGTAAAACTTCTAGTGATTTTTCACAGTGAAATCTGATGAATATGGGGGTTCTGTAGAGACTGAAAGGCCAAAATCACGTCAGGGTATCTGTGGCAAGGACGTACGAAAAAAAAAGGAGAGTAGTTATGGTCAAAAATATTTCACCGAATTAAAATTTCATGTGATTATAGTGAAGAAAAAACATTGGCTCTTTACATAATAGACCACAACATTGGAGGAGAGTTAAATGGAGGAGTAAATAAAAATTTTAATGATGTCAGTTGTGCGTTGTAGGCAAGGGAATGAAGTGAAAAAGTAAGAGGAAAGCTTACTGACACTGTCAGACTGAAGTGTGGCAGGGAAGGAGTGGAGGAGTAGAACTTTATAAAATCGCCAGAATTGGCTTATAAAAAAGAGGAGAGGAGAGTGAAAGTGCAAGAAGAGCTACATAACATTGTCAGAGTAACGAATTGTATATAGAAATGGATAGTTTGGATTTAGAATGGAGATTTATAATAAAGTCATATTGGATAACAGCACAGAGAAGAGTACAGAAGAGGAGTAATATGAATTCTTTAAAACTCCTTGACAGGGAGGTGAGTGAAAAGGAGGAGTAAGAAGAGAGTTTTTAATTCATGTATTGCCAGTTTGGCACTTTGCTAGGAAGGGACTACTATGAAGGTGGAAGAGGAAATACTATATAAAATTGTCAAATGGAAATATGCAAGGAGGAAAGTCAAGTGGAAAAATAAAAAGAGTGATGTGTAATTGTGTCACAGTGGAGCACAGCAAGAAGAAGAGAAATCTGGAGGAGGTAGAAAAATTCCTTTATAAAACTGTCAAATTGGGGTATTACATGAAAGACAGTCAACAATGGAATTTGCATTAATGCCAAATAGAAATATGAAACAAGAATATATTGACTAATTTTTCTCGGCCAATTTAGGCTTGACTTCAATATTTTCTAAATCAAGAAGTACTCGCCACTCCGTTCAGTGTCATCTTTTAAGGTCAACATAAATATATTGATTTCTGATTAAAGTTCCTCTTAAAATAAATAGTTATATATATATATATATATATATATATATATATATATATATATATATATATATATATATATGACTCATTGTAGAATATCCTTGCCCGCCTACCTTGTGGATGACCCAACCAGGGTGGAAGGAGGGGAGACGTGGCAACCCTTTATCCCTAGGGAGCTGCGAGGCATGGTTAAGGAGTGTGTGGATCGTGGTGAATATGCATTTCTTGGATCGGCCATCCCCCTTCCAAGGGTGAATAAGGCATATATATATATATATATATATATATATATATATATATATATATATATATATATATATATATATATATATATATATATATATATATATATATCATTCTATCTCTCTCTCTCTCTCTCAATATATATATATATATATATATATATATATATATATATATATATATATATATATATATATGGTTTCGGTTTTACGTCACGAACTCCCTTTTCAACTAAGGGCTAGGACGGTTGCCTTCTTGCGAAGGACTTGTTTTGGCAGATGTAATCATTACCCTGAGTGTATGCCCTTACTAACCTCAGTCCGTAACGGGGCGCGAACCCTCGACCTGCCGCCTCAGAGTCGCGGACGCTACCATTTTGCCACGGAGACTACATATATATATATATATATATATATATATATATATATATATATATATATATATATATATATATATATATATATATATATATATATATATATATATATATATATATATATATATATATATATATATATATATATATATATATACATATATATATATATATATATATATATATATATATATATATATATATATATATATATATATATATATATATATATATATATATATATATATATATATATATATATATATATTACTAACACTCAACAGCTAACATACAGTCTAAAATGGTAGGAAAAGCTCATTAAAGAAAACAACGAATATATATATATATATATATATATATATATATATATATATATATATATATATATATATATATATATATATATATATATATATATATATATATATATATATATATATATATATATTATATATATATATATATATATATATATATATATATATATATATATATATATATATATATATATATATATATATATATATATATATATCCAACGTATTCTCTTTGTGTCGTTAGAGGCGACTAAATAGGACGGGGCGAGGGGACTGGGGATTCCCTCACTAGCATAAATTCCTCAGAGACAACAAGGAAGGGGAGTTGAGGGGAGATTGACCTCTCCCCAAACTCTAGTTTTGGGGTGTTTTAATGTGCGTGGTTGTAGTATGATAGAGAGGAAAAGGTGCGAGATTGGATGTATGTTTGGAAGGACGGGAATAGATGTATTGTCATTGTGTGAGACAACGATAAAAGGAAAAGGAGTAGTGGCGTTTGGTGAGGTGACAGGGATAGTGTCCGGGGTTGAAAGGGGAAGAGCGAGAGAGGGGGTGGCACTATTGTTGAGTGAATGGATGTTAAATAAGGTTGTGGAATGGAAAGAAGTGTCCTCTAGGCTGATGTGGGTAAAGGTTAGGATGGGTAGAGAACGTTCGGCGTTTGTTAGTGCATATGGGCCGGGCTGTGAGAGAAGTGAGGAAGAGAGGAATGAGTTCTGGAATGAGTTCTGGAATGAGTTCTCTAGGTGTCTGGATGGTCTGAGTACAAGGAACTATGTAGTTGTGTTGGGTGACTTGAATGCTAAAGTGGGTGATGAAGAGGTAGGGGGTGTTGTTGGAAAGTATGGGGTACCAGGTGAAAATGAGAGTGGTGAGAGATTGTTAGATATGTGTGTGGAGGAAGAGTTGGTGATAGGTAATACCTTCTTGAAAAAGAAAAAGATAAATAAGTATACTTGGATAAGAGTGGCAAATGGAAGAGTGATAGAAAGATCATTGACGGATTATGTGTTGATAACAAAGAGAGTGATTGTTGGATTGAAAGATGTGTATGTGTTCAGTGGCGTGGCTGCTGGTATATCTAATCACCTTTTGGTTGAAGCAAAAGTGGTAGTAGCGAAAGAGTGGGGATATAATGAGGGAGGATGTAGGAGGGAAGAAGTGATGGTGGAAAATTTGAAAAAGACAGAGAAAAAGCAGGAGTATTAGGAAAGGTTGAAAGTGGCTTATGAGAGGGTGAAAGAAAGAGAGACTGGATATTAGAGGAAGAATGGAGGTTGATGAAAGAAAATTTTATGAGACATGCAAGTGAGGTTTGTGGAAAGAGGTTTGTTGGAGGTTGCATGAGGAGGGGCAGTGAGTGGTGGAATGAAGGGGTGAAAATGAAGGTGGAAGAGAAAAAGAGGGCATTTGAGGAATGGTTCCAGTGTAACAGTATAGAGAAGTATGAAAAGCATACGGAAAGTGAATAAAGCGTGGAGGATGTCAGATTTTAGATGGTGTCAGGATTTTGATAGGTCTTATAGGGAGAATAAAAAGAAGTTTTGGAAAGAAGCGAAGAGAGTCATGAAGGGTGGATCAAGGATGGAAGTGACAATAAAAGATGTGAATGGACAGTTGTTAAAAGGAAACGATGCGAGAAAGCGATGGCCTGAATATTTTGTGAAGTTGCTGAATGCACAGGAGGATACAGAGGCAGATATAGTAGCAGTAGGGGGAGTTCATGTTCCAGTAATGGGAAAGGAGAATGAGGGAGAGATTACAAGAGAGGAGGCGAAGAGGTCATTGAATGAAACAAAAACAAGTAAAGCACCTGGAATGGATGGTGTAAAAGCAGAAATGTTGAAATAGGAGGGTGTAACTGTAATGGAATGGTTGGTGAAAGTGTTTAATATATGTTTTATGTTGTCAATGGTGCCAGTGGACTGGGTAATTGCATGTATAATGCCACTATACAAAGGTAAGGGAGATATACATAATTGTAGTAATTTTAGGGGTATAAGTTTGCTGAGTATGGTAGGAATGTATGGTAGGATACTGATAAATAGGATTAGGTATTAAACAGATTGTTCTTGCGGAAGTACAGAGTTGCTTTAGGAGAGGTAGAGGATGCACAGATCAAATTTTTATAGTTAGGCAGATATGTGAGAAGTATTTGGAAAATCGCAAGGATGTGCATTTTGCTTTTTGGATTTGGAGAGAGCGTATGATAGAGTTGACAGAGATGCAATGTGGAATGTTTTGAGATTATATGGAATTGGTGGTAGATTGCTACGAGCAGTGAAGAGTTTATATTGGGCAGTAAACCTTGTGTTAGGGTGGGGAATGAAGTAAGTGAGTGGTTTGCAGTGAGAGTGGGGTTGAGACAGGGATGTATGATGTCACCGTGGCTGTTCAATTTGTATATGGATGGAGTGGTAAGAGAGGTAAATGCTCGAGTACTTGGTCGAGGATTGAAGCTTGTAGATGGGAATGAAAATGAGAGGGAGCTGAATCAGTTGCTGTTT
>JAXCGZ010012011.1:17500-20000 GCA_037179515.1 Halocaridina rubra
TGCAAAGAAGTGTTCATTAGACGATACAGAACACAGGAAGAGATGGGAAAGATCAAAAACTTGTTGCAAGAGGCAAGAAGGTTAAATGATGAAAGAAATGAGGAAGAGAAAAAAAATTTTCGTTACGGAATACTTCCAGACAAAGGGGAGATAAAGAAGATAATGACAGAAGATCAGGGGATGGGGCCTCATTAAGATTGTTATACACAAATGCTGATGGATTAGCTGGTAAGGCAGTAGAATTAAAAGATAGGATTCACAACAGTAAGGCAGATATAGTAGCAATTACAGAGACTAAGTTGAGTGAGGACATAAACAGTGTCACAGTTTTTCCTAAGGGCTTCAGAATACTAAGGGTCGAAAGATCTGAGAGGACTGGTGGAGGGATAGCACTGCTCATAAGTGAGAGGATTCAAGCTGAAGAGATAAACTTGGCTATAGAAAGTGAGTTCAGGGAATTTCTTGTTGCTCGCATAAATACTGGGTCAGAGAGCATTATAATAACTGTTGTATACAACCCACCAAGGAACCAAAATAGGCTTGAAATTTATGAGGAAAGTCATATAGGTACGATTGAAGTCATAAACTCAGTTGTTAACATGGCGCGGGAGAAAAAATGTAGGATTTTGATTATGGGAGACTTTAATCATAAAGAGATAGATTGGATAAATCTTGACCCACACAGTGGTGAGGACTCCTTTGGGGCAAGATTCCTAGATTGCGTACAAGGGAATTTCCTACACCAACATGTAATGGAACCAACAAGAGCCAGGGGTGGGGATGAGCCATCACTACTTGATCTGGTGTTCACAGATAATGTGTTGGATATTGAAAATATTGAGTATGAACCACCAATTGGAAAGAGTGACCACTGTGTGTTGTTGATGGAGTATATCATTGAAGACATTCTTCCTGAGAATAGAGGCACTGAGGACATGAGGAGGAACTATCAGAAAGGAGATTACATCAAAATGAATGAGCTTTTTGCAGTTATTGACTGGAGAACCTTATTTTACAACAAATCTGTACAAGAAATGTATGACATCTTTTGTGAGAAATATGGGAAGATAGTAGATTGCTGCATACCTGTCACCAAAGTAGGTGTAATTCATGCCAGAGAGAAATGGTTCGATAATGGGTGTAAAAGAGCTAAGGAGTGGAGAGACAAATGCTGGAAAAGGTATAGGAGGAGAAAAAAACATAAATGCCTGGCAAACCTACAAAAGAGCAAGAAATGACTACCTAAGTAAAAGGAGAGAGGCAGAGAAAGATTATGAGAGGGACATCACCAGGAAGGCTAAAGAAAATCCCAAGCTTTTCCACAGCTTTATCAGAGGAAAACTGAAGGTAAAAGAACAGGTTTTAAGGCTAAAGAGAGCGGATGGAAGCATCACTGAGACGGACGAAGAGATCTGCAAAGAATTGAACAAGGAGTTTCAGTCAGTATTTACAGTAGAAAATACCCCACCCCCTCAGATTGCAGTGATAGAAGCTCAAGGGCCGGTATTAGAGAACATCAACCTTACAGCCACAGAGGTATGCAAGGCGCTGATGGATTTAGATGTTCATAAAGCTACAGGTCCTGATGACATATCCCCTCATGTGCTTAAAAAATGCGCAAACACAATATCAGTGGCACTAAGTATCATATTTAAGGAGTCATTGGAGTCGGGGGAGATTCCAAGATGCTGGAAACAAGCAAATGTGATACCTATCTTCAAAAAGGGAAGGAGGGATACGGCTCTGAACTATAGACCAGTTTCCTTGACCAGCATAGTTTGCAAACTTATGGAGAAACTACTAAGGAAACATATCTCTCTTCACTTGGAATCCTTCAACTTTTTGTCAGTGAGGCAACATGGCTTCAGAGAAGGAAGATCAACAGTAACAAACTTATTAGAATTTTATGATGAGGTAAGCCAAATCTTACAGGAAAGAGAGGGTTGGGCAGATTGCATATTCCTAGACTTCCAGAAAGCGTTTGACACTGTTCCACATGGGAGACTTATTAGGAAGCTGCAATCAATGGCTAGAATAGGTGGAAATGTCTTGGAATGGATAAAAACTTACTTAGAAGGAAGGGAACAGAGGGTTAGAGTAAGACACTCAGTGTCTGAATGGAGAAGAGTTAGTAGTGGAGTTCCACAGGGTTCAGTTTTAGGGCCACTTTTGTTCCTTGTATATGTAAATGACCTACCAGAGTCTGTAAATTCATTCATGAATATGTTTGCAGATGATGCAAAGATTGTGAAGAAAGAAAAAAACGAGAACAATGGTAGAGAACTTCAGGAGGATCTAAATAATCTGCATGAGTGGTCAGAAAAGTGGCTAATGAAATTCAATACCTCAAAATGTAAGGTAATGAGAATGGGTACAAGTGCAAGAAGGCCCAAGCTTGACTACTCGGTGGCTGGAGTACAGCTTCAGGAGACAGAAAATGAGAGAGATCTAGGAGTAAACATATTGGCAGATTTGTCTCCAGAAATACATATAAATGGCG
>JAXCGZ010012011.1:25000-27500 GCA_037179515.1 Halocaridina rubra
GAATTATATATATATATATATATATATATATATATATATATATATATATATATATATATATATTTATATATATATATATATATATATATGTAAATGTATGCATACACACATACAAATATATATATATATATATATATATATATATATATATATATATATATATATATATATATATATATATATATATATATATATATATATATATATATATATATATATATATATATATATATATATATATATATATATATATATATATATATATATATATATATATATATATATATATATATATATATATATATATATATATATATATATATATATATATATATATATATATATTCTTATTTCCATACACCCCAATAAAAGGTTAAACTATTCCACTTAAGGTACTATGATCCCACCAAGAAACTCCCTATTTTTTATTCAGTCAGAGAAGGTAGAATTTAATTAAGAGACTGTGTTGCCTCTCTTATTCGTTGCATTCTCGCGTACTCTTTATTTTTATTATTATTTTTCTGAAATTCTTGGAATTTCATGCAATGAGCCACCTTTGGAATAGAGGTCAAACAATAGGGGAAATTAAAATTTCATTACTAAAAAAAAAAAAAATACAAAATGAGAATATTAAATTCGGTATTCAAAAGATGTTGAAGCAAATTTAAGCAATTTTGAATGATTGTGTCCGAGTTCTGTGGATACATATATATATTTAGTGAGATTAAGTTTCTATTGCCAAGTAAAATTTTAGATTATTCGTTATTAGTATTGAAAGGTTGATGATTAGTTTTTTCTTAATGCTGAATGACTACCTTCTGTGGAGGCATGTTTGAAGTGATGAAGCCAAATTGCTTTGTTTAGAAACATTCATCACTATCAAAGAGCGGGTGTTTGCTAGTTGTTTTTTGGGGGGGTCCAAAGTATGAATACGTGTGTTTTTGCGATGAGTGAATTAAAAATATCCCAATTAATCGAAGCACAATTATAGAGAGGCGGTAAAGATATTTTATGTTGATATCAAACTTATAATATTCAGGAGGTATGCTTACCGAGATTTTATATGAGTGTAATGCAGACATTAAAGAACTGAACAACAATAAATTGCCTTAGCATAATCCCTAAATCGTGATGCTTTGCAACATTCGTGTATATAAATGAGCGACTCATTCCTAGCATTTTATTACTGAGAGCAAATATGAATACGTTGGTTCTTGAGCTGAGAGAATAAAACATTGCTTCGTTAATAGCTGTGCGTTGCAAGGAGAGCATAAGGAATTTTCAATGCTATTGATGATGGCAACAATAGTTCTAGATAAGTGGCTCCCAACTTTTTTTGGCCATGCCCCACCTAAGTATCTCTAAAATCCTGATGTCCCCCATGTGATATAATTCTTATTTTATTTTTTAAGGGTGTGACACCGGGACAGGCAGAAACTGCCCTCATCAATAAAGGCCCGGCACGAGAAAATACCAAGATGAAGGAAGAGAAAAAGGTTAAGGGCAAGGCAGATATGAGGTACTGACACACAAAGGAAAACGACAGACAGAAACAAACAGTCAAAGTACAGAGGACCCAGAGATATGGAGGACTAGGCTCTGAGATGACGATAGATCTGCTTTTTGAAGGATGAAAGGTCATAAGAATTAGGAAAGACAGAAGGAGGAAGAAAGTTTCAGAGTCTGGAGGTAGATGGGAAGAAGCAGTCGCTGCAGCGACCAATCCGCGAGCTACAAATCTCCACACAGTACCTATGAGATGAGGCTGCTTGGCGAGTGTTACGCGGCCTCGGCAGTGGAGGAGGGATGCAACTCGCCAACTCATCTTTTAGACCTTCTTTGGTGCAGTTGGTAATGCTTTGGCAGAGTAATTGTGTCCTAGGTTCGAGTCCCAGTCGGGTAAAATATGATTCATATATATATATATATATATATATATATATATATATATATATATATATATATATATATATATATATATAAGTAGTCTCCGTGGCTAAATGGTAGCGTCCGCGACTCTGTGTCGACAGGTCGAGAGTTCGCGCCCCGTCACGGACTGAGGTTAGTAAGGGCATACACTCAGGGTACCGATTACACATGCCAAAAAAGTCCTTCGCAAGAAGGCATCCGTCCTAGCCCTTAGTAGAAAAGGGAGTTCGAGACGTAAAACCGAATCCTCATTATCATCATATATATATAATATATATATATATATATATATATATATATATATATATATATATATATATATATATATATATATATATATATATATATATATATATATATATATATATATATATATATATATATATATATATATATATATATATATATATATATATATATATATATATATATATATTGTACGACCATGAGAAAGAAAAACAACGGTTAAATTACTTCATATAAATGTATGCGAAGACGATGTAATACATACTGCAAAGTTGATGGAAAATTACTGAAAGGAAAATATTTTCATTCACTTGATATCAATTGA
>JAXCGZ010012011.1:37500-45000 GCA_037179515.1 Halocaridina rubra
ATATGTGTGTGGAGGAAGAGTTGGTAATAGGTTATACCTTCTTGAAAAAGAAATGGATAAATAAGTATACATGGATAAGAGTGGTAAATGGAAGAGTGATAGAAAGAGCATTGATGGATTATGTGTTGATAACAAAGAGAGTGATTGTTGGATTGAAAGATGTGTATGTGTTCAGTGGCGTGGCTGCTGGTATATCTAATCACCTTTTGGTTGAAGCAAAAGTGGTAGTAGCGAAAGAGTGGGGAAATAGTGTAGGAGAATGTAGGAGGGAAGAACTGAGGGTGGAAAATTTGAAAAAGACAGAGAAAAAGCAGGAGTATTAGGAAAGGTTGAAAGTGGCTTATGAGAGGGTGAAAGAAAGAGAGACTGGATATTAGAAGAAGAATGGGGGCTGATGAAAGAAAATTTTATGAGACATGCAAGTGAGGTTTGTGGAAAGAGGTTTTTTGGAGGTTGCATGAGGAGGGGCAGTAAGTAGTGGAATGAAGGGGTGAAAATGAAGGTGGAAGAGAAAAAGAGGGCATTTGAGGAATGGTTGCAGTGTAACAGTATAGAGAAGTATGAAAAGCATACGGAAAGTGAATAAAGCGTGGAGGATGTCAGATTTTAGATGGTGTCAGGATTTTGATAGGTCTCACAGGGAGAATAAAAAGAAGTTTTGGAAAGAAGCGAAGAGAGTCATGAAGGGTGGATCAAGGATGGAAGAGACAATAAAAGATGTGAATGGACAGTTGTTAAAAGGAAACGATGCGACAAAGCGATGGCCTGAATATTTTGTGAAGTTGCTGAATGTACAGGAAGATACAGAGGCAGATATAGTAGCAGTAGGGGGAGTTCATGTTCCAGTAATGGGAGAGGAGAATGAGAGAGAGATCACAAGAGAGGAGGTGAAGAGGTCATTGAATGAAACAAAAACAAGTAAAGCACCTGGAATAGATGGTGTAAAAGCAGAAATGTTGAAATAGGAGGGTGTAACTGTAATGGAATGGTTGGTGAAAGTGTTTAATATATGTTTTATGTTGTCAATGGTGCCAGTGGACTGGGTAATTGCATGTATAATGCCACTATGCAAAGGTAAGGGAGATATACATAATTGTAGTAATTTTAGGGGCATAAGTTTGCTGAGTATGGTAGGAAAAGAGTATGGTAGGATACTGATAAATAGGATTAGGTATTAAACAGATTGTTATTGCAGAAGTACAGAGTTGCTTTTGGAGAGGTAGAGGATATAGAGATCAAATTTTTATAGTTAGGCAGATATGTGAGAAGTATTTGGCAAATCGTAAGGATGTGCATTTTGCTTTTTGGATTTGGAGAGAGCGTATGATAGAGTTGACAGAGATGCAATGTGGAATGTTTTGAGATTATATGGAATTGGTGGTAGATTGCTACGAGCAGTGAAGAGTTTATATGTGGGCAGTAAACCTTGTGTTAGGGTGGGGAATGAAGTAAGTGAGTGGTTTGCAGTGAGAGTGGGGTTGAGACAGGGATGTATGATGTCACCGTGGCTGTTCAATTTGTATATGGATGGAGTGGTAAGAGAGGTAAATGCTCGAGTACTTGGTCATGGATTGCAGCTTGTAGATGGGAATGAAAATGAGAGGGAGCTGAATCAGTTGCTGTTTGCAGATGATACTGTGGTGGTGGCAGATTCAGAGGAAAAGCTGTGTCAGTTAGTGTCAGAATTGGGAATGGTGTGTGAGAGAAGGAAGTTACGAGTGAATGTGGGAAAGAGTAGGGTTATGAGATGTATAAGAAACGAGGATGGTGCTAGACTGAATGTTATGTTGAATGGAGAGGCACTTGAGGAAGTAGACCAGTTCATATATTTAGGCTCAGTTATAGTTGCAAATGGTGGAGTGGAAGCAGATGTGCATCACAGAGTAAATGAAGGATGCAAAGTGTTTGGTGCATTGAAGGGAGTAATGAAGATTAGAGGGCTGGGAATGAACGTTAAGAAAATTTTGTATGAGAAAGTGGTTGTGCTAACTGTGATGTATGGATCAGAGTTATGGGGTATGAAAGAAACTGAGAGACAAAAACTGAATGTGTTTGAGATGAAATGTCTGAGGAGTATGACTGGTGTATCGAGGTTGGATAAGAATGAAGAAGTGAGAGGGAGAATGGGTGTGAGGAGAGATTTGGCAGCTAGAATAGACATAAATGTATTGAGATGGTTTGGTCATGTAGAGAAGATGGATAATGAAGGACTACTGGAAAAGGCAATGAAATCAGAATTTGATGGGAGAAATGCCAGAGGGGGGACTAGGTGGGGTGGATGGATGGAGTAAGGAGAGCCTTGAATGATAGGAGACTGGATGTGAGGGAGGCAAATGAGCGTGCTAGGAATACAAATGAGTGGCGAATGATTGTGACGCAGTTCTGATTGGCATCTGTTGTTATCATGGAGTGCCTTGTAGAGGCAACTCGTGGTAGGGGCAGTAGGGGATTTAGTAGTATGAAGCGACGTATGTTGTGGAAGAGGGGGGAGGATGGGATGTGGCATTCCAGCAGTACCATCCAAACCCTTGGCCAAATCCCATGTCATTGGTAGAAGAACGAAGTATTACTACACATTGTGTTATTTTGCTTGTTCTTTGTTGTCGGCTACCCGCAAAATGGGGGAAAAAGCCAAGGTAAATATATAATACGTTTTAATTTCGTGACCTTAACTGGCAACCTTCTCATAGTACAATGACAAGAGATACAGCTAGCAAACAAAAAAATAACAATTAAAAGGAAGGAGAATAACCTGCTCAACGTAAATTTACAAAGGATTATAAGATACCAATCTTAATTGCCTGCCGGAGAGAGTCGGTAATACCCGCAAATTGGCCACAAAAGGATTTAAAAACCATACTTGAGCATATTGTGTTAACAAAAACTTATATATATATATATATATATATATATATATATATATATATATATATATATATATATATATATATTAAAAATAACTAATAGGAGGCCCTATTTATATAAAATTACAAATACATACCTATGCATACAGCCACAGAGGTATGCAAAGCGCTGATGGATTTAGATGTTCATAAAGCTACAGGTCCTGATGACATATCCCCTCATGTGCTTAAAAAATGCGCAAACACAATATCAGTGGCACTAAGTATCATATTTAAGGAGTCACTGGAGTCGGGGGAGATTCCAAGATGCTGGAAACAAGCAAATGTGATACCTATCTTCAAAAAGGGAAGGAGGGATACGGCTCTGAACTCTAGACCAGTTTCCTTGACCAGCATAGTTTGCAAAGTTATGGAGAAACTACTAAGGAAACATATCTCTCTTCACTTGGAATCCTTCAACTTTTTGTCAGTGAGGCAACATGGCTTCAGAGAAGGTAGATCAACAGTAACAAACTTAGAACTTTATGATGAGGTAAGCCAAATCTTACAGGAAAGAGAGGGCTGGGCAGATTGCATATTCCTAGACTTCCAGAAAGCGTTTGACACTGTTCCACATGGCAGACTTATTAGGAAACTGCACTCAATGGCTAGAATAGGTGGAAATGTTTTGGAATGGATAAAAACTTACTTAGAAGGAAGGGAACAGAGGGTTAGAGTAAGACACTCAGTGTCTGAATGGAGAAGAGTTAGTAGTGGAGTTCCACAGGGTTCAGTTTTAGGGCCACTTTTATTCCTTGTATATGTAAATGACCTACCAGAGTCTGTAAATTCATTCATGAATATGTTTGCAGATGATGCAAAGATTGTGAAGAAAGTAAAAAACGAGAACAATGGTAGAGAACTTCAGGAGGATCTAAATAATCTGCATGAGTGGTCAGAAAAGTGGCTAATGAAATTCAATACCTCAAAATGTAAGGTAATGAGAATGGGTACAAGTGCAAGAAGGCCCAAGCTTGACTACTCGGTGGCTGGAGTACAACTTCAAGAGACAGAAAATGAGAGAGATCTAGGAGTAAACATACTGGCAGATTTGTCTCCAGAAATACATATAAATGGTGTAGTAAGGGCAGCATATGCATTCTTATCAAATGTAAGGGTAGCCTTCAGCAACATGGACAAGGAAATGTTCAGAAATATTTATGTAACCTATGTGAGGCCAAAACTCGAATATGCAGCCCCCTTTTGGAATCCGCACTTGAAAAAGCACATAGCTAAGCTTGAAAAAGTTCAAAGACATGCCACGAAACTGGTGCCAGAAATACGCAATCTCGGTTATGATGAGAGGCTGAGGGAATTAGACTTGCCATCACTCGAAGCTAGAAGAGTAAGGGGGGATATGGTGACAATCTTTAAATTCCTTCATGGATATGATAGAGTGGATAGGGATCGATATTTCGATATGGCTGGCTCTAGAACTAGAGGTCATAGTTTGAAGCTTCGTAAGAAAACTTGTTTGCAGGATGTAAGGAAATACTTTTTCAGTGTAAGAGTAGTTGATAATTGGAATTGGCTAAGCGAGGAGGTAGTTAATGCTATCTCAATCCATAGTTTTAAGGACAGGTACGATAAGTATCACTAAGTCTAAAATGGAAGCGATGAGGAGACGGGAAGATACGAGCTTTGGGCTCTTTCCCGTAAACACAATTAGGTAATCACAATTAGGTAATCACACACACACACACTGGAGAACCTTATTTTACAACAAATCTGTACAAGAAATGTATGACATCTTTTGTGAGAAATATGGGAAGATAGTAGATTGCTGCATACCTGTCACCAAAGTAGGTGTAATTCATGCCAGAGAGAAATGGTTCGATAATGGGTGTAAAAGATCTAAGGAGTGGAGAGACAAATGCTGGAAAAGGTATAGGAGGAGAAAAAACATAAATGCCTGGCAAACCTACAAAAGAGCAAGAAATGACTACCTAAGTAAAAGGAGAGAGGCAGAGAGAGACTATGAGAGGGACATCACCAGGAAGGCTAAAGAAAATCCCAAGCTTTTCCACAGCTTTATCAGAGGAAAACTGAAGGTAAAAGAACAGGTTTTAAGGCTAAAGAGAGCGGATGGAAGCATCACTGAGACGGATGAAGAGATCTGCAAAGAATTGAACAAGAATTTTCAGTCAGTATTTACAGTAGAAAATACCCCACCCCCTCAGATTGCAGTGATAGAAGCTCAAGGGCCGGTATTAGAGAACATCAACCTTACAGCCACAGAGGTATGCAAAGTGCTGATGGATTTAGATGTTCATAAAGCTACAGGTCCCGATGACATATCCCCTCATGTGCTTAAAAAATGCGCAAACACAATATCAGTGGCACTAAGTATCATATTTAAGGAGTCACTGGAGTCGGGGGAGATTCCAAGATGCTGGAAACAAGCAAATGTGATACCAATCTTCAAAAAGGGAAGGAGGGATACGGCTCTGAACTCTAGACCAGTTTCCTTGACCAGCATAGTTTGCAAAGTTATGGAGAAACTACTAAGGAAACATATCTCTCTTCACTTGGAATCCTTCAACTTTTTGTCAGTGAGGCAACATGGCTTCAGAGAAGGTAGATCAACAGTAACAAACTTAGAACTTTATGATGAGGTAAGCCAAATCTTACAGGAAAGAGAGGGCTGGGCAGATTGCATATTCCTAGACTTCCAGAAAGCGTTTGACACTGTTCCACATGGCAGACTTATTAGGAAGCTGCAATCAATGGCTAGAATAGGTGGAAATGTTTTGGAATGGATAAAAACTTACTTAGAAGGAAGGGAACAGAGGGTTAGAGTAAGACACTCAGTGTCTGAATGGAGAAGAGTTAGTAGTGGAGTTCCACAGGGTTCAGTTTTAGGGCCACTTTTGTTCCTTGTATATGTAAATGACCTACCAGAGTCTGTAAATTCATTCATGAATATGTTTGCAGATGATGCAAAGATTGTGAAGAAAGTAAAAAACGAGAACAATGGTAGAGAACTTCAGGAGGATCTAAATAATCTGCATGAGTGGTCAGAAAAGTGGCTAATGAAATTCAATACTTCAAAATGTAAGGTAATGAGAATGGGTACAAGTGCAATAAGGCCCAAGCTTGACTACTCGGTGGCTGGAGTACAACTTCAAGAGACAGAAAATGAGAGAGATCTAGGAGTAAACATACTGGCAGATTTGTCTCCAGAAATACATATAAATGGCATAGTAAGGGCAGCATATGCATTCTTATCAAATGTAAGGGTAGCCTTCAGGCACATGGACAAGGAAATGTTCAGAAATATTTATGTAACCTATGTGAGGCCAAAACTCGAATATGCAGCCCCCTTTTGGAATCCGCACTTGAAAAAGCACATAGCTAAGCTTGAAAAAGTTCAAAGACATGCCACGAAACTGGTGCCAGAAATACGCAATCTCAGTTATGATGAGAGGCTGAGGGAATGAGACTTACTATCACTCGAAGCTAGAAGAGTGAGGGGGGATATGGTGACAGTCTTTAAATTCCTTCATGGTTATGATAGAGTGGATAGGGATCGATATTTTGATATGGCTGGCTCTAGAACTAGAGGTCATAGTTTGAAGCTTCGTAAGAAAACTTCTTTGCAGGATGTAAGGAAATACTTTTTCAGTGTAAGAGTAGTTGATAATTGGAATTCGCTAAGCGAGGAGGTAGTTAATGCTATCTCAATCCATAGTTTTAAGGACAGGTATGATAAGTATCACTAAGTATAAAATGGAACCGATGAGGAGACGGGAAGATACGAGCTTTGGGCTCTTTCCCGTAAACACAATTAGGCAATAAATTAGGTAATCACACACGTACATACTTAAGCATATACACATACATGCACACACACATATGCACATGTGCATACTTATACATACAAATACACATATAAATACATACACATACATAAATAATTACATACACATACATATATATATACATACATACACATATGCATACATATACAGATATGCACAGTCCCGATACTATACTTAGTTCAATAAATATTACGAGAGAGGAGGTAATAAAATAAATAGATAAATTAAAGGCTCATAAATCTCCGGGATCCGATGGAATATATGCTAGAATATTAAAGGAATGCAAGGAAGAGCTTCATTGTCCACTAACTGCATTATTTAATAATTTAATAAAATTATGATCGGTACCCATGAAGTGGAAATTGGCAGATGTGGTGCCAATATTAAAAAAAGGAGAACGAGTTAAAAAGAATACTTATAGGCCTGTAAGTTTAACGTCAACAGTGGGTAAGATTCTAGAATCCATCATTGCAAATAACATAAGGGCACATCTAGAATTACACAGACTGATAAAACTTTCACAACACGGGTTTCAGAAGGTTTTTTCGTGACTTACAAACTTACTGTCTTTTTATTCAGTAAGCTTACGAGGCAGTAGATTGTGGCAAAGAATACGATGTAATATATCTAGATTTTAGCAAAGCTTTTGATAGAGTTCCTCACAAATGATTAGTTAAAAAGCTTGAAGCTTATGGTATCGGAGAAGCTGTTCTCAGATGGATCAAAGAATGGTTAATAGACAGAAAACAGAGGGTTTGCATAAATGGAGAGAAATC